>JANAVB010016199.1:6278690-6311190 GCA_029216955.1 Iris pallida | reverse complement strand
AATCTGTTACTTTCCGATCCGAAACCGTCGATACTCGTAGGAATGGTCTGATATTGATACTGCGAACCTAAAGAGTAGAACATTTCATGGTTCAAGACATAGATTATAGTGCATAAAAATAAAAATCCAACATGACAATAACTTGTGTGTTAGCCCAATGATTATATCATATTTTTGAATATGGCTAATCAATTATTTAACATTATTATATCAGTAATGGTCATGAAATCACTATATTGTTAGCATTTTCCTAAAGTGCATGCTTGCTACTACGTATATTATTGTGTTCATCTAACATGTTTTGCAGACAAGCAGTAAGCAAGATCGAACGTGGACTTTTGCTATGAAGAATTCATGACGAGCCAAAGACTGTAGCGCCCCGCTTTCGATAGGCGACGGAACTTCATAATATGCTTGCACCGAGTCAGATCGGCCGGGAACTTAGATGGCCATCTGACTCGATCGCTAAGCTTGGTAAACGAATAACGCCTTGTGGCATCGATTCAAATCGATTTGGATGAAAGTTACGAGAATCGATCAAACTAATGGAACGACTTCTGTTGGAATAAGTCCTAGATGCAGCGGGCTGCGTCTCGGCGAGTGAGCTCTCTATAAGAGTCCCTTCGACGGGACCGGACCGCTGTATGGTTTTCTTGGAGCTTTGCCGCTGGGCTTGATGAAGTGCTTTTGCGTCGTTTTCATGGATGCAATTATAATTTCGATGCAAGGGGAAAAGAAGGAATTCTGACAAAGCGTTGGTGCCATTGCAGGAGCTCGCGTAACTAAGGATTGACGTTGCGTAGCGCTTGGACGATCGGCACGAAGCAAAGTAATCGGTGGGTGATTCGATCCTTCTTTTCTACTCTGTCCCGCAAACTTATTCCTTGCTTCGAATTCATTCAAATCGAATGATGCCAAGTTAATTGCATGCTAATCCACTAAGTCAAGAACTCGGGGAAAAACGTATTGATTTTGAGTAATCAGCTCTGAAAAATACAAGTTTCTCACATAAACAGAAAAGTTTAAGGTTCTAGTAAAAAGATAGACTATTTCATGTGCTGCAAAATAATGTGAAACGTCGATCATGGGTTATGATGCCTCGGACAATTTGGTGCCCATGGGACGCTAAATCGGTGTATGGCTTTGGGGAAAATGAATCGTTGCATGAGTTGCGAGAAATGATAATGTCGTTCGATACTATCCACGCTATACAAAACTGGTTGCATATATTAAACTCTTCGCACATAGGCATGGTCATGGACAGCTTGTGCACAAGTTTGTTTTCCTCGAAACAGTATCCGGGGCATCAGAACCGATTCGTCCTAGGGGAAATAATTTATCGTGCTTCGGCACGAGGCATGCGGGACCTTCAGTAACGCTTGCAACCTAGGCTGAAAGGGTAGCATCGCATGCCAACTTCGATTAAGTCCCTAGTGGTGCGTAGCACCAATGACCGCATATAAGATAGTTGTATGCTCACCTATTGTCTTATGCAGGGTAAATATTATATCTGTTTTCATGCAGGGACGAGCACGGCCGTGGTAAAAAATATGATAAACTGCGATGTTATACTGTATGCTTTATTACTCAAAGACGGCTATCGAATATGAACTGAATTCATTTAGTTCTAATAGAAAGACAACTCTAAAGCATGCCTACCCTAACAATCAGAGTCGGTTTAGACGAGTTGGTTCGTCTCGTCCACTTAGCAAGTGTGCTAATCCCCTCCCCCAATTTCCCCAGGTGTGGCGGGCGCTCTGACCTAAAACGAAGCTGAAGTGCGGAGAGGCATTTTGAAGCTCTTCCTATACTGAAGTATTTTGAAGCCAATTCAAGTCAACGGCTTATGTATAAAGGGGTGAATGTATGGGACGGCAAGCGTAGTTCAGGCAACTTGTCGAATGTATTTTCTTTCTGTTTTCAATCAATGTAGCCGCAACGGCATCCAATGTAATTATGACTTGCACTTCGTTGTAAGCTATGAATGAAAAGCATTTCTATCTTCCTATACTGCGTCTTAAATTCTGATATAATTTGTGAAGTTTCAACTTAGCGTATTAATATAAAAAGCAATGTAACGTTCTGCCTTGTACGAGTGCAATTCCAGACTCGTACGGCATCACGCCTTAGAGAGGACGATCGAATCGGCAAAAATTAACATTGGGGACAAACGTTGCCGACTCAGGGCGTGACAAAGACGGCGTCATATTAAAATATTTCTCTGAACCGTCCAACGACATCTCCGTGGCCTTGCACTTGGGAGTTTTGCTGCCCGGTCAGTGGACAGAGGTCGATGAGGCATCGCCTCCTGTGGGGGTTCGGGGGCATAGCCCCCGAAAGGTATTCAGATTTTTAGACCTGTTTATCTTTAGATGACTGCTGTCAGAAAATAAATCAAGAATTTGAATTCAATACTATCAATTTGAGTCAGTATGGTTTGAGTCTGTAATCTTTTATTTGTTGAGTCTAGAAAATGATGTACATCGATTCGTACTTGGCAAACAGAGCCTCCACTATTTCCTTCCCTCGGTCCACTTTAAACCAGTCTATAAACCCCATTCCAAATAGTCAAAAAACATAAATCCAAATAGCCCAACTGCAAAACCCAAAAGACAATATTATGGAAATAGGCCAACCAAACCCGGTTAGCCAGATTTAATCTTCTTGATTATTGGTCTTCCACATGACCAAGAGCTCCGTGTTCAAATTTTTGAACGTTGGGGACCAAACTCGGTTCCCCAAAATCCTATAAATAGAGCTCTTCTCCTCTCTATTTTCATTAATCAAGTTTTATTCTTATTCTTCTGTCTACTTTAATCTTCTCTCTCGAGCAATAATATTCTCTATCTACAAAGAAATATCTTCTATCCCTCTGCGTGCCAAGTTCAAGTCGGTTAGAAGTTGTTTGAGTTGTACAAAAGCTTAGATATTTTCAAGGTCACTCTTTCTACAAAGAAGTGTGAAGTTGGCATGCTCTTCGGATCAAAGCACGAGTTGTAAATAAGTTGCAAGTCTTCAGATTAAAGCTTGCATTTCACAAGATAGTATATTTAACATCGAGTAATAGTTCTCGAGACTGGATTAGTTCCCTCAGAGGAAGACAAGTATAAAATATCGGTGTTATCTGTTTGCTCTCTATACTTTACTTACTTGCAAGTTCTTTATATTATGCACTATATTTTACTTATTTCTTGCACTGTATAAAGACATTTAGTCATACGTACTTTTTTATTTGGTAATTATTGACACAAACTATATTCACCCCCCTCGATATTTGTCCCCAATTGATATTAGAGCGGGTTCTCTGTTACATGCTTTAAATCCTAAGAGTTCTACACATGGTAACTATGAAATCCATTTTCACGGGTGAAAATCAATCCACAAATAGACCTTGATCTAACTGGAAAACCCGTATGGCTTTCTATCTCAAGTCACTAGACTTTGACCTTTGGTCAATTCTTATCAATGGCTACAAAAATCTGTCACCCCCAGTTTTCAGGAACAGGGGTATTTTTGTTATTTTGTATTTTTGAATATTTTTGAAATTTATTTTATTATTTATGATATTATTTTGGGGTTATTTGAGTCGGGTTCGAATTTCAGCTCAATCCGACTTGTAACGGGGACCCGGGGTAGTTTTGACTCTAGTGGGACCCACTCATTAATTAGGCATGGCCTACATGACATTATTTTAGTTAGTGTGATTGACTAATTATTCATGGGTAGGTTAGGTTTAATTAGAGACTTAAAACTAGACTAATTTAGCCTCAACCTAAGCCCATTCCTAATTAAATTCAATATGAGTTAGTGGGGGTGTTTTAGTCAATAGCATATAGGGACACCTATGCAAATAGGGGCCGGCCACTATAGGAGAAGGGATAAGTCACTTCTCATTTCATTTTATCTACAAATTTCTCTCTCTTGTTCTTCCCCAAATTTGAGAGGAACACCCCATTGATTTCATCTCCAAATCAATCATTTCTTCCACCAAATCTTCTTCATTTCTTCTCTACTCCAGGGATAGAGGGTGCTAACCAAGTTTGGAAGGATTTGGCTTTGGTTCAAGTCCATTTCGAGGCCACATCGTCTCGGTGTCGTGTCGGAAGGGTTTCTCTTGGAATCTCTCTCCCGGAAGGTATAATCTCTCCTCTAATCCACCCCTACATGCATATAGGAATATTTTGAACCCGTAGGAATGACCCCCATGGTTGTATCTCCATTTGTGTCCATTTTGTGTCCATTTGGAGATCATAGGAGTGTCCTTTGTGTTGTGCTTTGTGTCCATGTGGAAAACCCCCAATATTGGATACTTTATGTGGTTGTGATTTGATTTAATGAATACTGCTATTTTAATCTCAGATTTCGATGATAGAAATGGTGTTCTTCATGGTATCATAATGTGTCATATTGTATCTTAAAGTATCATATTATATATATACATATATTTTTATTGTTATAGATATATAAGTTGTGAGTGTCCATATATATATATATCTATGTATCTCTTTATACATTTTCATGTGGGTGTGTGTGGTCTTTATATATATGTTCATGGGTGTATATATGTATATATATATGTGTTTGTGTGTATCCATATGTATATATATATGTGTGTGTGTGTGTGTATCCATATATATATATATATATATATATATATATATATATATATATATATATATATATATATATATATATATATATATATATATTAATATATATATATATATATATATATATATATATATATATATATATATATATATATATGTGTGTGTGTGTGTGTGTGTGTGTGTGTGTGTGTGTGTGTGTGCATATGTATATATATATGTATGTGTGTGCGTGCAGGACGCCCCAGTCCCAAAACACGTAGGACTAGAATACGTATACATGCCAGCTACGCATCGAGAGGACTCCAGCCCAGCTCGAATAAGTATAAGCTGTCTGGTTTCCTAAAGAAATCTACAAATATCTCAATCCACTGAAGATAAACTCTTGTATAAACCAAGTAAACTAATGCTGGTCAGACATTAGCAAACCGGTTATTACAAGTAACAAGAAAAAATAATATACAATAAAGTGGACCAGACTCTAATGCAATTATCTTGAACAATCTTCTAATGAAAGATAAAGCTTGTAAAACTAGGCTATACAACAGCAATGTCAAAGTAATATAATATATGACAAAATCTAATTACGGAAGAGAACGATAAAACATCAACTAAATATACATGCAGTCTTGGTGTAGCAATCATCCTCCATCAGTGTACCATACCTTCATCTAATACCTGGAGAGATCACCAGGTCCTCAGAGGACTAGCAAGACACATAATATACATGCCTACTTTACAGTAATTAACATGCAAGGAAGGATAGAAAATAATACAAGAAATAAAGACTGTAGAGTAGTATAAGAATAAAATACAAGAAAATAGTATGCCATCGAGAATCGTGCTGATAAACATGACTAAGAATAAATTGGAGTAAACCGCAACTCAGTGGGGACTCACGGTCCTATAGATCACAGCTCAGTGGGGGTCACAACCTATAGTAAGTCTCTATCGCAGCTCAGTGGGGGCTCACAATAGAGAGTAGTCAAGTATAGTCATTGTCTATCTCAAGGTCCTCACCTAGAACTATGAGTCAAGTCAAGTCAAGGTGTCAACAAGTCAAGTCCATCTCAATTATGTCAAAGGGACACGACAGAGGCTAAGCAATACTATCACTAGACATGAACACGATAGAAAATATATGGCTAGTAACAAGAGAAAAGAAAGGGTAATAATCTACGTGCACGTAAAACTAGAAAGTATCCATGATATGAAGCGAAAGAGAAATATGTACCAAGTGAGACACAAAAGAATAGCAGTATAGAATAGCATGTAAGTACTGTAAAGTTTGGCAAGGTGTACTTGCCTGGTGTCGCGCTGTGAATCTGAAATGTCGCTCCCACGTCAACACCGCCGGAACCCGACGCTCTGAGATAATTAATTAACTAAATTAACCCACTACACATGAACTTACAATATGACTTAATTAGTCAAGATAATGTTTTAAGATTATATTCAATTTTTCGTGGAACCCTTTAGACCCATAAAATCACACACAGGCTCCACGAGACACCGAACACAGTTTTTGGGTTTCCAACTCCCAATTAGTCAGTTATGTTGCTACTTCAATCATATACTTAAAAATTATATAAAAATAATAAGAATATTGTTTAAACTAATTTTCTATAGATTTATCCCAAAATTTTCAGAATTTATATTTCTAAAGAATTATACTACTAGTTGTCTATCGGGTCGACTAGTCTATCCAAAATTTGTCTAAAACTTCATTAATTATCTAAAATTATGAAAATCCTTAAAAATATAATTTAAACAGAACTAAAATGCCCTAAATATTATAATATGAAATTTTGATGCATGGGTTTCATGGTACTAATGGTTTAGAATCTTCTAGGTCAACAAGTCACCCAAAAATGACTAGTTTTGACCTATATTTTCCCGACCAGAATTGAATTGATAAATTCATGAAAATATGCTTAAAAATCCTAATATAAATATATTAACCTACATAAAATTCAGTTTTGAAAAATTCCTACAGAAACTTATAGTTGCTTCACAACGTGGTAAGTTTTGGCTCTACCGAAACATGAAAATAGCTATCATAATTCATGAAACTTTTATGGGTGAAAATACTTTCCAAGAGATATTAAAACACTATTTCTACAGAATTAGTACCATAATTTCTACAGATTTATAGCATAGGTTTGAGATGGAAAAAATTAGGGTTTCTTACCAAAAGCCATTGCTAGTTGGGTTGTGGAGGATTCTCCTTGCTAAAGCTCCCACCTTTATTGCTATCCTTTCTTGCTAATTCTCTCTTGATGAGTTTGGAGAAGTTGGCAATGGCTCTAGATGATTGGATGGAGAAGATAGAGTTTTTAGGGTTGGTTTGGTAGAGTTTGGATGGAAGAAGGATGGAAGAAGGAGCCTTTATGGAGGAGGATGAGTTATGTGTTGGAGGAGATGATGTAGTAGAGAGGCGGAGATGCTATTTTCGAAATTAATGGTAAAGGAGCTGCTCTTGGGTGATAAATAAGAGTTTTTGGTGTTAGGGTTAGGGTTTTGATAAGGGTTGATATATATATGGGCCTATGGGTTGAGTTTATATATGTAGGAGGGTGTTTCCATGCATGGCATAGCCCGCCAATATAGGGATTTATTTTTGGACAAAAATTACACGAAAATAATCTTTGGTTGGTCATATGTGGGGGATTGGTTTGGTTATTTGATGAGTTGGCTAATTGATTGATTGAAGATTTAAATAAAAGATTTCCTAATATGGAACTACTTAGATTTCTAAATATAAATACAATCTAAATATGAATTAAATATACAATATATATATTTATTAATATATATTAATGTCCAACATGCCTACATAGGTTTGGGTTGGACTTTGGGTCAAATATAAACTAATGCCAACTAGGATTACACTAGGATTACATGTAGACACTTTCTATAAATTAAAACTTTCCAAAATTGAAAACATATTAATATTAATAAAATATATATACAAAATATATATCAACAAGAAGGTATTTGAGAGTACTACTTGTCTATTTAGATTGGGATTTGGTTGGGGTCAAGTCGGGGCTAAATTGGTACAACCGGGTCTCATAGAGAGTCAATAATCTAATAATTAAATAGATAAATCATCGGTGGAGGTTAAGTCGCAACTTGGCCTGGTTTTCCTATTTAGAACACACCTATGGCTCGGCTTTCCCTACCATGGGTAATAGACAAGTCAAAGTACACGACTACACTATCCGTGCTAAAATTTCTAGTCGATATGTATCTCAAACTTGACCATAACTAAGGCCATATATATATAATAGTAGACTATTATAAATATAATCATATACACAAAATTGTATTTAAATCTAATTTACTGTATAACATCCAAAATAAATCCATAATAATTATACTGTCATGGCAACCTAACATGGCTTCCTACCAGGTGCGGTTGGCTAGGTAAGGGTCCAAATATATTTTCTAATTTAATCGAACTCTAAGAGTCAACCAATAAGTCTCTTATGTCATTCACAATTAAATAGCACATGGAGACTCGATCGAGTGGCACACTCTTAGCATGCGCATCATAGGCTCAAAATGAGTCAAAACCATAATTGGGTCGAATAGTTTTGATTTATGTCGAGTCCCAAACTCACGTGGGAAGTTAGGTCTGGAATTGTGGTAAATAATCTAATTGCCTGAATTTGATCCGAAGTTGCGCAAAGTCAAAAGAATGCTAGGGAACAAGTTTGGATGGGATATAATATATCATGTTGAAGGTCATCATGTCTACTAACAAAACTCATGAAGGACGTTTCAAGAGATGGGTATATCTTGTGCTCCAAAAATCAAAGACACGGAAGAGTACATATATAATCATAATTAAATATACAATATAACCTAATAATTAGAAATACTAAAAAAATAATTCCTAAAAATTAGAGTCCTCACAATCTACCCACCTTAAAAGAATTTCGTCCTCGAAATTAAAATAAGGCTCACTAACAAAGAACCGTGCTAGAGTAACTAGGAATAGTTTAAGGGATATGCTAGGTCACTACAGTGTCTCCTAATAAGTCAAGTAATAATCAAGCCTAAACAATTTTAATTTGCAACAATCGTAAAGCTATATATGGTTATCTCTAGTCGCTCTTTTTGGTACTAGCGGTCTTGCAACGATCATGTTGAAGGCTTGCCCTCCTAACCATTTGTTCAAGACAATTATATAAGTCTTCCTTCACCTAACCAAGTTAAGTGATACCTATCAATCTATCAAATCCTAATTTTACAATTGACAGGATATAATAGTAAATGGTTTGGGTTAGGCTATGTCTAGTTTCATCTCTAAGAGGGTCGATCTCTACACTAAAACTACCACTCTATTCTTGATCAAGTGGCCACCATAAGGGCGTAATCCAGTATGATCATATATGTATGCCTATAATGAGGACGTCTACCCAGCTTTGGTCAAACTACCTCATCAAACACATGATGCCCTATGGCATATGGCATCTCTAATCCTACTTATCTATCAAGAAATCATAATATAATAAGCAAACTAACTTACACTATAACTTAAGAATTTTTTTTCTAAATCCTATATAGCACAATTATTCGTCACTCCGAAATTGGAAAGGACGAGAAGCAATGATACGAGAAAGTAAGGGGATAGTAATCGAGAGTAAATGCAAAGTTCAAGGGCGGTAGAAATTTTTTAAAAGAATTGTCAAGGCAGTTGTGGATTGAGATTCCTAAGGGTTTAGTCATGTTCGCAGGCCCGCTCGGTACAGTGACGTAACCGAAACGGCTAACTCGACCTGCATGGGCCACCAAAAAAACATGTAACGCCCCAGTCCCAAAACACGTAGGACTAGGATACGTATACATGCCAGCTACGTATCGAGAGGACTCCAGCCCAGCTCGAATACGTATAAGCTGTCTGGTTCGCTAAAGCAATATACAAATATCTTAATCCACTGAAGATAAACTCTTGTATAAACCAAGTAAACTAATGCTGGTCAGACATTAGCAAACCGGTTATTACAAGTAACAAGAAAAGATAATAAACAATAAAGTAGACCAGACTCTAATGCAACTATCTTAAACAAGCTTCTAATGAAAGATAAAGCTTGTAAAACTAGGCTATACAGCAGCAATGTCAAAGTAATATAATATAGGACAAAATCTAATTACGGAAGAGAACGATAAAACATCAACTAAATATACCTGCAGTCTTGGTGTAGCAATCATCCTCCATCAATATACCATACCTTCATCTAATACCTGGAGAGATCACGAGGTCCTCAGAGGACTAGCAAGACACATAATATATATGCCTACTGTACAGTAATTAACATGCAAGGAAGGATAGGAAATAGTACAAGAAATAAAGACTACAGAGTAGTACAAGATTAAAATACAAGAAAATGGTATGCCATCGAGAATCATGCTGATAAACATGACTAAGATTAAATCAGAGTAAACCGCAGCTCAGTGGGGACTCATGGTCCTATAGATCACAGCTCAGTGGGGGCTCACAACCTATAGTAAGTCTCTATCGCAGCTCAGTGGGGGCTCACAACAGAGAGTAGTCAAGTATAGTCATTGTCTATCTCAAGGTCCTCGCCTAGAACAACGAGTCAAGTCAAGTCAAGATGTCAACAAGTCAAGTCCATCTTAATTATGTCAAAGGGACACAACAGAGGCTAAGCAATACTATCACTAGACATGAACACGATAGAAAATATAAGGCTAGTAACAAGAGAAAAAAAAGAGTAATAATCTACGTGCACGTAAAACTAGAAAGTATCCATGATATGAAGCAAAAGAGAAATATGTACCAAGTGAGACACAAAAGAATAGCAGTATAGAATAGCATGTAAATACTGTAAAGTTTGGCAAGGTGTACTTGTCTGATGTGGCGCTGTGAATCTGAAACGTAGCTCCCGCGTCAACGCCGCCGGAACCCGACGCTCCTAGATAATTAATTAACTAAATTAACCCACTACTCATGAACTTACAATATGACTTAATTAGTCAAGATAATGTTTTAAGATTATATTCAATTTCTCGTGGAATCCTTTAGACCCATACAATCACACACAGGCTCCACGAGACACCGAACAATATTTTTGGGTTTCCAACTCCCAATTAGTCAGTTATGTTGCTACTTCAATCATATACTTAAAAAACATATAAAAATAATAAGAATATTATTTAAACAAATTTTCTATAGATTTACCTCAGAATTTTCAGAATTTATATTTCTAAAGAATTATAGTACTAGTTGTCTATCGGGTCGACTAGTCTACCCAAAATTTGTCTAGAACTTTATTAATTATCTAAAATTATGAAAATCCTTAAAAATATAATTTAAACAGAACTAAAATGCCCTAAATATTAGAATATGAAATTTTGATGCAAGGGTTTCATGGTACTAATGGTTTGGAATCTTCTAGGTCAACAAGTCACCCGAAAATGACTAGTTTTGACCTATATTTTCCCGACCAGAATTGAATTGATAAATTCATGAAAATATGCTTAAAAATCCTAATTTAAATATATTAACCTATATAAAATTTAGTTTTGAAAAATTCCTACAGAAACTTATAGTTTCTTCACAACGTGGTAAGTTTTGGCTCTACCGAAACATGAAAATAGCTATCATAATTCATGAAACTTTTATGGGTGAAAATACTTCCCAAGAGATATCAAAACACTATTTCTACAAAATTAATACCATAATTTCTACAGATTTATAGCATAGGTTTGAGATGGAAAAATTAGGGTTTCTTACCAAAAGTCATTGCTAGTTGGGTTGTGGAGGATTCTCCTTGCTAAAGCTCCCACCTTTATTTCTATCCTTGCTTGCCAATTCTCTCTTGATGAGTTTGGAGGAGTTGACAATGGTTCTAGATGGTTGGATGGAGAAGATAGAGTTTTTAGGGTTGGTTTGGTAGAGTTGGGATGGAAGAAGGATGGAAGAAGGAGCCTTTATGGAGGAGGATGAGTTATGTGATGGAGGGGATGATGTAGTAGAGGGAAGGGGATGCTATTTTCAAAACTAATGGTAAAGGAGCTGCTCTTGGGTGATAAATAAGAGTTTTTGTGTTAGGGTTAGGGTTTTGATAAGGGTTGATATATATATGGGCCTATGGGTTGAGTTTATATATGTAGGAGGGTGTTTCCATGCATGGCATGGCCCGCCAATATAGGGATTTATTTTTGGACAAAAATTACATGAAAATAATCTTTGGTTGGTCATATGTGGGGTCCACATGGATTGTTTTGGTTATTTGATGAGTTGGCTAATTGATTGATTGAGGATTTAAATAAAAGGTTTCCTAATATGGAACTACTTAGATTTTTAAATATAAATACAAACTAAATCTGAATTAAATATACAATATATATATATATATTTATTTATTAATATATATTAATGTCCAACATGTCTATATAGGTTTGGGTTGGACTTTGGGTCAAATATAAACTAATACCAACTAGGATTACACTAGGATTACACGTAGACACTTTCTATAAATAGAAACTTTCCAAAATTGAAAACATATTAATATTAATTAAATATATATACAAAATATATATCAACATGAAGGTATTTGAGAGTACTACTTATCTATTTAGATTGGGATTTGGTTCAGGTCAAGTCGGGGCTAAATTGGTACAACCGGGTCTCCTAGAAAGTCAATAATCTAATAATTAAATAAATAAATCATCGGTGGAGGTTAAGTCGCAATTTGGCCTGGTTTTCCTATTTAGAACACACCTATGGCTCGACTTTCCCTACCATGGGTAATAGACTAGTCAAAGTACACGACTACACTATCCGTACTAAAAATTTTAGTCGATATGTATCTCAAACTTGACCATAACTAAGGCCATATATATATAATAGTAGACTATTATAAATATAATCATATACACAAAATTGTACTTAAATCTAATTGACTGTATAGCATCCAAAATAAATCCATAATAATTATACTGTCATGGCAACCTAACATGGCTTCCTACCAGGTGGGGTTGGCTAGGTTAGGGTCCAAATATATTTTCTAATTTAATCGAACTCTAAAAGTCAACCAATAAGTCTCTTGTGTCATTCGAAATTAAATAGCACATGGAGACTCGATCGAGTGGCACACTCTTAGCATGTGCATCATAGGCTCAAAATGAGTCAAAACCATAATTGGGTCGAATAGTTTTGATTTATGTCGAATCCCGAACTCACGTGGGAAGTTAGGTCTGGAATTATGGTAAATAATCTAATTGCCTAAATTTGATCCGAAGTTGCACAAAGTCAAAAGATTGCTAGGGAACAAGATTGGATGGGACATAATATATCAAGTTGAAGGTCATCATGTCTACTACAAAACTCATGAAGGACGTTTCAAGAGATGGGCATATCTTGTGCTCCAAAAATTAAAGACACGGAAGAGTACATATATAATCAAAATTAAATATACAATATAACCTAATAATTAGAAATACTAAAAAAAATTTTCTAAAAATCAGGGTCCTTTGTGTTGTGCTTTGTGTCCATGTGGAAAACCACCAATATTGGACACTTCATGTGGTTGTGATTTGATTTAATGAATATTCCTATTTTAATCTCAGATTTTGATGATAGAAATGTTGTTCTTCATGGTATCATAATGTGTCATATTGTATCTTAAAGTATCATATTATATATACATGTATTTTCATTTTATAGATATATAAGTTGTGAGTGTCCATATATATATATATATATATATATATATATATATATATATATATATATATATATATATATATATATATATCTATGTATCTCTTTATACATTTTCATGTGGGTGTGTGTGGTCTTTATATATATGTTCATGGGTGTATATGTATATATATGTGTGTGTGTGTATCCATATGTATATATATATATATGTGTGTGTGTGTATCCATATATATATGTGTGTGTGTTTATCCATATATGTGTGTGTGTGTGTGTGTGTGTGTGTGTGTGTGTGTGTGTGTGTATGTGTGCATATGTATATATATATATATATATATATATATATATATATATATATATGTATGTGTGTGTGTGTAGGATATAGTGATTTGAGATTGAGAGAGTGAGTTTGAGATTGAGAGAATGAGAGAGTGATATAGGGTGGCGAAGGGAGGAGTAGAGAGTGAGATAGGTAGAGAAAGATGGGGGATCAGCCATAGAAAACAGCAGCAGTAGCAGTTAACACTGCTACTTAATAGCAGTGTTAGAAGGGGGGAGATCAGCCCATTGAAGCCCCTATTTCAGTCCCCCTATAGCCCCATATATAAGCCCCTATATCACCTACAAATCAACCTATATAACAGTCCACTTAACCCCCATTATACACAGCCAAAACAGCCACCCATTAGCCCCGTGGACAGCCCATAAATCAGCCCTATATTCATCTATAGTTCAGTTCTGAAAACAGTCCCCATTTTAGCCATGTTAGTCCCCCATTTTCCATCAATTTGGCTATTCATTTCAGCCCACAGCAGCCCCCATTTCAGGTTCATGTAAGTCCCCATTTCCAGCTTCAATTTCAGTCCCATTTTGACACAAAAATCAGTCCATATCAATCCATACAAATTCCAGTCCACATTCACATCCATTCAATCCAATTCCAGCCCACACATTAACCCATTCATTTATGTATTCATATATATACTCATACATCCTTTATTCCCTCACACTTTCAATAATTCATACTTCCATGATTTCGTTCATCCTCAAATTCATTCATTTTTTCTATTTTCATTTCATCCCACCATTCATCCATTTCATTCATTCATTTCATTCATTCATGCATTCATTCAATCCATTCAATCTTCCATTCATTTCATGCATTCACCATTCACTACCATTCATTCACCCATTCCTTCTTCCATTCTTTGACATCCATTTCATTCTTCCATACATCTATCATTCCTAAACTCCTACACATATTTATACCCCATAAAATTGATCCCCTATATTTCTATATAAACCCTTAGTTAGTGCCTAGTTGGGTGGTGTCTACTGTGGGTGAGTATCTAGTTAGAGGGGTTAGTTAGTGTTGGTGTTAGCTTGATGTTTGTGTTAGTGTTAGTAGTGAGTTGGTTAAGTTAGTGTCCTAACTAGGTTAATATCCTAGTGGACTAGTAAAGAGGACTAACCTAGACACTAGGAGAGTATGGGAGAGTGAACTAGGAAGGCTTAGTGGAGTGTTGAGTGTGGTATCACAAGATACCATAGCGTATCATGATGATACACTAAGGTAATGTTGAGATGACCAACATGGAAGATAAGATGGATTAGATGCCCAAGAACCGTAGATTTCTTGGTTGGTAAACCCTAGATAGGATAGTATCTAGCCACCCTAAGAAGCCTAGGCTAGTATCCTGAGATCTAGAGGGATTTTCTTTGTAATGGGCAAGGTATCGGAAATACCTTGCAAGGGTAAATATAGGGGGTATAGGGTAATATAAGGTATTGGGTTTCTGATTTCTAGATGGGATTAGAAATAGTTTGTCTTGGTAGGTAATGACTAGATAAGGGTAGTTTAGGCGAATCTTGACCCCCGTTGACCAAGAGTTGACTTTTTGACCAAAAGTCAACTTCAAGTCAACGCTTGACTTAGAATTGACCGAAACCAAACCAGAGTTGACCAGTTGACTGAAAGTCAACAGTTGGTCAACATTTGACTAGTTTGACCTAGGGTTGACCCAGGGTTGACTCTGTGTTGACCAAAGTTGAACAGAGTTGGCTTTTTGACCAAAGTCAACTATAAGTCAATCCTTGATCCAAATTGACTTAGTTTGACCTAGTTTTGACTTAGACTTGCATATCATGACTAAATTAGATTTTCTCTCATTATTAAACCATGTTTTGACTTGTAGTATCTTATCTTTAGGTCTGTGATTACTCTGAGCGTCTGTTCACCTTATCAGCTCAGGACCACAGGCGAGTACATTCACTGATAGTTTTCATTGTCTTGATATCTGCTATATCCGATTCAGTTGTAGTATCTTACTCGATTTCCAGTCACGATAGTTCACGGACTAGTATATGTTGGATCATGACATGGGACGTTGTTCCTAGATGTTCGTGGTATATTGGTACATTTTCTGTCTTATTCCGTATATTAATATAGACACTAATTCCTAAGGGGACTTGCTACCCTCTCATGGAATCCCGTGTCATGACGTGTCATGTTCAGATCCATTATACTATTCAGGGATGGGGGAATTATTAGGGGTTATATGATCAAAGCCCCTATGTCGCTATTTTGTTTGCGCCACTCTCACCTCACGTAGGGTGTAGCAGATTCCTCCGTGTGCTTGTTATTTTGGTTGGCCAGCATGACTTTTCGTGAGATTACCGTGTGATTGTCGGGCCAAGTGGATAGCCTGATCATGATTCCCTAGACGATCACATAGCGCTCTAATAATTCAAGTCACATTTTATATTTATTTATCGTATCTTATATCCTGCTCAGTTGTACTTTCTGTACTTTCTCACCATGCTATTATATTCATTTACTCACATGCTCTACATGCCTTTATGCTATACCTTGATTGGAGACTACGTTCTGTTCGGGAGAAGGGTTACAACCCCGGTCCTTGTTTGGTTTACGGGTTGTAAGTCGGCTTTCGAATGGCTCCGAAGTTTTCCCATATCTTTATCTTGTATTTCATTATACTGTCTCTTATAGAATTTGTCAATTCATATAGAACTGCTGTTAGTGTTTGTACTTGCTCATTTTCTTGACAGGATACCGTTGACATATTATAGATGTTTCTAAGGCAGGCTGCTCGACCTACTATGGAGTCGAGACAGATGGAGACTTAGGCCAGGGCTGTGGCCTGATAGTTGAGCCACTCGATTTTATACTTCCTGAGTAGTTAGCTTAGTTAGGCTTGCCTGGACTGTGATCCAGCTTTTGTTTTAGACTGTAGTAGTTTATATTCATATTTTGTGACTCTGTGATGTTGTTTGTTTCTCTCTAGCTGTGTTGGATGTTGAACTCATTTTCCGTTTTTACATCTATCATATTTCCATTTCGTGCTATCTATCCTAGTTTGTTTTTATGATTGAGACTGTATTGCTATGTCACCTCCATTCGGAGAGTATATACTGTACAGGTACCTTTATACTGTTTAGTGTAGTTTTGTAGACGACCTATACAGCATTCTACCGCGAATTCTGCGGCGTAGGCTGGACGTGCCCACTTCTCGTGCCCCTAATCAGGATGCGGGTCGTGGCACATTTTTATGTGGCGGCCCATGTAGGTCAGTGTCATAATTAGTACGATCTCGTAATGGTGCTCGACTTAGAATACTAATTACGAGCCTGCGACTACGACATAGGATCTAGGATATGATAGGAGTTACTCAATCACATTTTAAAAAAATTCTGATCTTTTGATTACCATGTCAACTCTTCTTGCATTTGAATTCAATTGTCCTCCTTTGATAATATCTTATCTTGTGCCATATTGATCTCTTGGTTTCAATTCGTCCCCAGGAAGGTGATTACTCGCTCTGAGGCAACAGGACGTAGTGCAGTTCCAGAGAGATCCGATTCAGTAGGACCTCCACCTCCGGCTACGGGAGTAGCAGTCGAGAGAGCAGCAGTCTCAGTTCCCGCCCTTCAGGCGGGAGTAACAGTTGAGGGAGTTGCCACCTCAGTTCCCGCCCTTCAGGCAGGAGTAGCTGCGACGGTTCTAGGAAGTCTTCCACCTCCAGTAGCGGGACCGTCCATAGTCGTTCCTGAGACTCTTCCACCGCCTCCTCCGCTACCGACTGATGCACAGCAGATGATGGCCCACCTACAGCAGATGTTGCAGACCCAGAGGGCCCAGGCCAAGGCACAGTACCGCCAGACAGAGGTGTTACGGCAGAGCATGGAGAACTCCCACCGGCTGGTAATGGCAGCAGTTGAGAGGGTAGTACCGGGTACAGTTCAGGATGCCCCAATTCAGTACCAGGGACAGGACCAGAGACAGACTACTCCGTACGGCTTCTACGGGAAGCCGGGGCACACCTGGGAGGTTTGCAGAATGAGGTTCGGTGTGTGTCTATATTGTGGGGCGCCCGACCACCAGCTGAAGGGTTGCCACATTCGTGGAGTCCAAGGAGGCCAGGACAGAGTACATCAGGAACCAGTATGTGTCGACCAGCAGCAGGGTCAGGACAAGAGGCAGGCCATCCAGTGTGCTTTCTACAAGAAGATAGGGCACACCCGGAGGGTTTGCAGGAAGAGGCTAGGAGCTTGTTTATTCTGTGGAGCTCCAGATCACCAGATGAGGAACGGTGTTGTTCGTGCAGCTAGACAGGCAGACCAGGACAGAGTACAGCAGGCTAGGGGAGGCCAGCAGGGGCAAGCTTTCACCATGACAGTTGAGGACAGTCAGGCAGCAGCAGGACAGAGTGCAGGTTCCAATCTTTCGATCTCATTTTTTTGTTTGCCTTCTTATAAACTGTCTTGAAATTCGATTCCGTCTGTTCCTTGATTGTTTGATAAAAATTTTGTTCTTGTGATGTGATTTCTTTTCTGAGATAAGTCGTATGGGCTAGGTCGCCTCGATTATAAGATTTAGAATCCTCTAGGGTCATGCTAGCAGGCATAGTGATGACATATAGTCGGTTTATGGATATATTTCTCGGGTGTGGGAATTTAAGGTTTTTGCTACCAAGTATGCGGTAATGCAAAAATTTTAAATACCATAATTCTAGAGGTATGTACCTTAGTCGAGGACTCTGTGATTATCGTAGTTTGCTCACTAGCATGATAGAGATTCTGAGTATCATGATTCTGGACAGACGCATATGATTGTCTAACTGCATAATTTTTCTGTATTTACTTTATTTTAATTTTTAAGGATGAATTCTTTTAAGGTGGATAGACTTGTAGCACCCAGTTTCTAATTAAGAGTAATTTTAAATTTTATAGTTTTAGTCATTTAAGTATTGTCATTTAATTCATGCTTTAATTTAGGAGATTTTAATCATTTTTAAATTTTTAAGCCATGACTTGAGATTTTTGATATTTTGCTAGTGAAACCTTAGGGACTGTTTGACCTAGAGCCTAACCATGTGATTAGGATATTTTCTGTGTCATTCCTGGCCCAAGGATATTTTGGTCATTGGACCTCTTTGATTATTTTTAACATTATTGCATTGGTGATTGTTTATTTAGCTTTCGATAGGTAAGATTTTGTGTTGGTTTCGTGTCTTTGTCGGACACGTAACAGTTTTTATTTGCAAGTATTGTTGTGCCTTAAGAGATTTTATTTTTGTTGAATTTTTTTGGAAGTATTCGAGAGGGATTGTTTTCTGCATGTGTTTTTCTGTGATTGCTTTATTTTAATTTCGAGGACGAATTTTTTTAAAATGGATAGATTTGTCACCCCTAATTTTCAGAAACAGGGATATTTTTGTTATTTTAGATTTTTGAATATTTTTGAAATTTATTTTATTATTTATGATATTATTTTGGGGTTACTTGAGTCGGGTTCGAATTTCAGCTCAATCCGACTTGTAACGGGGACCCGGGGTAGTTTTGACTCTAGTGGGACCCACTCATTAGTTAGGCATGGCCCACATGACATTATTTTAGTTAGTGTGATTGACTAATTATTCATGGGTAGGTTAGGTTTAATTAGAGATTTAAAACTAGACTAATTTAGCCTCAACCTAAGCCCATTCCTAACTAAATTCAATATGAGTTAGTGGGGGTGTTTTAGTCAATAGCATATAGAAAGACCTATACAAATAGGGGCTGGCCACTATAGGGGGAAGGATGAGTCACTTCTCATTTCATTTTATCCACAAATTTCTCTCTCTTGTTCTTCCCCAAATTTGAGAGGAACACCCCATTGATTTTATCTCCAAATCAGTCATTTCTTCCACCAAATCTTCTTCATTTCTTCTATACTCCATGGATAGAGGGTGGTAGCCAAGTTTGGGAGGATTTGGCTTTGGTTCGTGTCCGTTTGGAGGCCACTTCGTGTCGGTATCGTATCGGAAGGGTTTCTCTTGGAATCTCTCTCCTGGAAGGTATAATCTCTCCTCTAATCACCCCTATATGCATATAGGAATATTTTGAACCCGTAGGAATGACCTCCATCGTTGTATCTCCATTTGTGTCTATTTTGTGTCCATTTGGAGATCATAGGAGTGTCCTTTGTGTTGTGCTTTGTGTCCATGTGGGAAACCCCCAATATTGGATACTTCATGTGGTTCTGATTTGATTTAATGAATATTCCTATTTTAATCTCAGATTTTGATGATAGAAATATTGTTCTTCATGGTATCATAATGTGTCATATTGTATCTTAAAGTATCATATTATATATATACATATTTTTTCATTGTTATAGATATATAAGTTGTGAGAGTCCATGTATATATATATATTTTTTTTTTTTTCATGTATATATAAGTTGTGAGAGTCCATGTATATACATATTATATATATATATATATATATATATATACATGGACTCTCACAACTTATAGATATATAAGTTGTGAGAGTCCATATATATATATATATATATATATATATATATATATATATATATATATATATATATATATATATATAAGTATCTCTTTATAAATTTTCATGTGGGTGTGTGTGGTCTTTATATATATGTTCATGGGTGTATATATGTATATATATGTGTGTGTATCCATATGTATATATATGTTTGTGTGTGTATCCATATATATATATATATATATATATATATATATATATATATATATATATATATATATATATATATATATATACATATATATATTTTATATATATATATATATATATATGTGTGTGTGTGTGTGTGTGTGTGTGTGTGTGTGTGTGTGTGTGTGTGTGTGTGTGTGTGTGCATATGTATATATATATATGTATGTGTGTGTGTAGGATATAGAGATTTGAGATTGAGAGAGTGAGTTTGAGATTGAGAGAATGAGAGAGTGATATAGGGTAGTGAAGGGAGGAGTAGAGAGTGAGATAGGTGGAGAAAGAGGGGGGATTAGCCATAGGAAACAGCAGTAGTAGCAGTTAACACTGCTACTTAAAAGCAGTATTAGAAGGGAGGGGGGAGATCAGCCCATTGCAGCCCCTATTTTAGTCCCCCTGTAGCCCCATATATAAGCCCCTATATCACCTACAAATCAGCCCATATTACAGTACACTTAACCCCCATAATACACAGCCAAAACAGCCACCCATTAGCCCCATGGACAGCCCATAAATCAGCCCTATATTCACCTATATTTCAGTCCTGAAAATAGCGCCAATTTCAGCCATGTTAGTCCCCATTTTCTATCTATTTGGCCATCCTTTTCAGCCCACAGCAGCCCCCATTTCAGGTTCATGTAAGTCCCCATTTCCAGCTTCAATTTCAGTCCCATTTTGACACAAAAATTAGTCCATATCAATCCATACAAATTCCAGTCCACATTCACATCCATTCAATCCAATTTCAACCCACATTAACCCATTCATTTATGTATTCATATATATACTCATACACCCTTCATTCACTCACACTTTCAATCATTCATACTTCCATGATTTCATTCATCCTCTCATTCATTCATTTTTTCCATTTTATTTCATCCCACCATTCATCCATTTCATTCATTCATTTCATTCATTCATGCATTCATTTAATCCATTCAATCTTCCATTCATTTCATGCATTCACCATTCACTTCCATTCATTCACCCATTCCTTCTTCTATTCTTTAACATCCATTTCATTCTTCCATACGTCCATCATTCCTAAACTCCTACACAAATTTATACCCCACAAAATTGATCCCCTAGATGACCTATGTTAACCCTTAGTTAGTGCCTAGTTGGGTGGTGTCTAGTGTGGGTGAGTATCTTGTTAGAGGGGTTAGTTAGTGTTGTTGTTAGCTTGATGTTTGTGTTAGTGTTAGTAGTGAGTTGGTTAAGTTTGTGTCCTAACTAGGTTAATATCCTAGTGGACTAGTAGAGAGGACTAACCTAGACACTAGGAGAGTATGGGATAGTGAACTAGGAAGGCTTAGTGGAGTGTTGAGTGTGGTATCTCAAGATATCATAGCGTATCATGACGATACACTAAGGTAATGTTGAGATGACCAACATGGAAGATAAGATGGATTAGATGCCCAAGAACCCTAGATTTTTTGGTTGGTAAACCCTAGATAGGATAGTATCTAGCTACCCTAGGATGCCTAGGCTAGTATCCTGAGATCTAGAGGGGTTTCCTTTATAACGGGCAAGGTATCGGGAATACCTTGTAAGGGTTAATATAGGGGGTATAGGGTAATGTAAGGTATTGGGTTTCTGATTTCTAGATGGGATTAGAAATAGGTTGTCTTGGTAGGTAATGACTAGGTGACGGTAGTTTAGGCTAGTCTTGACCCCCGTTGACCAAGAGTTAACTTTTTGACCAAAAGTCAACTTCAAGTCAACGCTTGACTTAGAATTGACCGAAACCAAACCAGAGTTGACCAGTTGACTAAAACTCAACAGTTGGTCAACATTTGACTAGTTTGACCTAGGGTTGACCCAGGGTTGACTCAGTATTGACCATAGTTGACTTTTTGACCAAAGTCAACTATAAGTCAACCCTTAACCCAGATTGACTTAGTTTGACCTAGTTTTGACTTAGACTTGCATATCATGACTAGATTAGCTTTTCTCTCATTATTAAACCATGTTTTGACTTGTAGTATCTCATCTTTAGGTCTGTGATTACTCTGAGCGTATGTTCACCTTATCAGCTCAGGACCACAGGCGAGTACATTCACTGATAGTTTTCATTATCTTGATATCTGCTATATCCGATTCTGTTTTCGTGTCTTATTCGATTTCCAGTCATGATAGTTCACGGACTAGTATATGTTGGATCATGACATGGGATATTGTTCCTAGATTTTCGTGGTATATTGGTACATTTTCTGTCTTATTTCGTGTGTTAATATAGACACTAATTCCTAAGGGGACTTGCTACCCACTTCTGAAATCCCGTGTCATGACGTGTCATATCCAGATCTATTATACTATTCGGAGATGGGGTAACTATTAGGGGTTATGTGATCAAAGCCCCATGTCACTATTTTGCTTGCGCCACTCTCACCTCACGTAGGGTATAGCAGATTCCTCCGTGTGCTTGTTATCCATGTTGGCCGGCATAACTTTTCGTGAGATTACCGTATGATTGTCGGTCCAAGTGGATAGCCTGATCATGATTCCCTAGCCGATTATATAGTGCTCTAATAATTCAAGTCACATTTTATATTTATTTATCATATCTTATATCCTGCTCAGTTCTACTTTCTGTACTTTTTCACCATGCTATGATATTTATTTACTCACATTCTCTACATGCCTTTATGTTATACCTTGATTGGAGACTATATTCTGTTCGGGAGAAGGGTTACAACCCCGGTCCTTGTTTGGTTTATGGTTTGTAAGTCGGCTTTCAAATGGCTCCGAAGTTTTTCCATATCTTTGTCTTGTATTTTATTATACTATCTCTTATAGAATTTGTTAATTCATATGGAACTGCTGTTAGTATTTGTACTTGTTCATTTTCCTGACAGGATACCGTTGACATATTACAGATGTTTCTGAGGCAGGCTGCTCGACCTACTATGGGGTCAAGATAGATGTAGACTTAGGCCAGTGCTGTGGCCTGATAGTTGAGCCACTAGATTTTATACTCCCTGAGTATTAGCTTAGTTAGGCCTGCCTGGACTGCGATCCAGCTTTTATTTTAGACTATAGTAGTTTATATTCATATTTTGTGACTCTGTGATATTGTTTGTTTCTCTCTAGCTGTGTTGGATGTTGAACCCATTTTTTGTTTTCACATCTATCATATTTCTATTTTGTGCTATCTATCCTAGTTTATTTTTGTGATTGAGACTGTATCGCTATGTCACCTCCATTCGGAGAGTATATACTGTACATGTATCTTTATACTATTTAGTATAGTTTTGTAGACGACTATACAGCGTTCTACCGTCGATTCTGCGGCGTAGGCTGGACGTACCCACTTCTCGTGCCCCTAATCAGGGTGCGGATCGTGACTTATTTTTGTGTGGCGGCCCATGTTGGTCAGTGTCACAATTAGTGTGATCTCATAATGGTGCTCGACTTAGAGTACTAATTACGAGCCTGCGACTAGGACATAGGATCTAGGATATGATAGGAGTTACTAAATCACATTTTAGAAAAATTCTGATCTTTTGATTACTATGACAACTCTTCTTGCATTTGAATTCAATTGTCCTCCTTTGATAATATCTTATCTTGTGCCATATTGATCTCTTGGGTTCAATTCGTCCTCAGGATGGCGATTACTCGCTCTCGGGCAGCAGGACGTAGTGCAGTTCCAGAGAGATCCGATCCAGTAGGACCTCCACCTCCGGCGACGGGAGTAGCAGTCGAGAGAGCAGCAGTCTCAGTTTCTGCCCTTCAGGCGGGAGTAACAGTTGAGGGAGTTGCCACCTCAGTTTCCTGCCCTTCAGGCAGGAGTAGCTGTGACGGTTCTAGGAAGTCTTCCACCTCCAGCAGCGGGACCGTCCATAGTCGTTCCTGAGACTCTTCCACCACCTCCTCCGCTACCGACTGATGCACAGCAGATGATGGCCCTCCTACAGCAGATGTTACAGACCCAGAGGGCCCAGGCCGAGGCCCAGTACCGCCAGACAGAGGTGTTACGGCAGAGCATGGAGAACTCCCACCGGCTGGTGATGGCAGCAGTTGAGAGGGTAGTACCGGGTACAGTTCAGGATGCCCCAATTCAGCACCAGGGACAGGACCAGAGGCAGACTACTCCGTGCGGCTTCTACGGGAAGCTGGGGCACACCTGGGAGGTTTGCAGGATGAGGTTGGGTGTGTGTCTCTATTGTGGGGCGCTCGACCACCAGCTGAAGGATTGCCACGTTCGTAGAGTCCAAGGAGGCCAGGACAGAGTACATCAGGAACCAGTACGTGTCAACCAGCAGCAGGGTCAGGGCAAGAGGTAGGCCATCCAGTGTGCTTTCTGCAAGAAGATGGGGCACACCCGGAGGGTTTGCAGGAAGCGGCTGGGAGTTTATTTATTCTGTGGAGCTCCAGATCACCAGATGAGGAACTGTACTGTTAGTGCAGCCAGATAAGTAGACCAGGACAGAGTACAGCAGGCTAGGGGAGGCCAGCAGGGGCGAGCTTTTGCCATGATAGTTGATGATAGTCAGGCAGCAGCAGGACATAGTGCAGGTTCCAATCTTTCGATCTCATTTCTGTATTTGCCTCCTTATAAACTGTCTTAAAATTCGATTCCTTCTGTTCCTTGATTGTTTGATGAAAATTTTATTCTTGTGATGTGATTTTTTTTGAGATAAGTCGTATGGGCTAGGTCGCCTCGATTATGAGATTTAGAATCCTCTAGGGTCATGCTAGCAGGCATAGTGAGGACATATAGTCGGATTATGTATGTATTTCTCGGGTGTGGGAATTTAAGGTTTTCGTTGCCAAGCATGCGGCAATGCAAAAAGTTTAAATACCATAATTCTAGAGGTATGTATCTTAGTCGAGGACTCTGTGATTATCGTAGCCTTGCTCACTAGCATGACGGAGATTCTAAGTATCATGATTCTGGAAAAACGCATATGATTGTCGAACTGCATAATTTTTCTGTGTTTACTTTGTTTTATTTTTTGAGGATGAATTCTTTTATGGTAGGATAGACTTGTAGCACCCAGTTTCTAATTGACAGTAATTTTAAATTTTATAGTTTTATTCATTTAATTATTGTCATTTAATTCATGCTTTGATTTTGGAGATTTTAATCATTTTTAAATTTTTAAGCCATGACTTGAGATTTTTGATATTTTGCTAGTGAAACCTTAGGGACTGTTTGACCTAGAGCCTAACCATGTGATTAGGATGTTTTCAGTGTCATTACTGGCCCAAGGGTATTTTGGTCATTGGACCTCTTTGATTATTTTTAACATTATTGCATTGGTGATTGTTGATTTGGCTTTTGATAGGTGAAAATTTTGTATTGGTTTCCGTGTCGGACACGTAACATTTTTTATTTGCAAGTGTTGTTGTGCCCTTAAAAGATTTTATTTTTGCTGAAATTTTTTTTGGAAGTATTCGAGAGGGATTGTTTTCTGCATATGTTTTTCTGTGATTGCTTTATTTTAATTTCGAGGACGAATTTTTTTAAGGTGGATAGATTTGTCGCCCCCAATTTTCAGGAACAGGGGTATTTTTGTATTTTATATTTTTGAATATTTTTGAAATTTATTTTATTATTTATGATATTATTTTGGGGTTATTTGAGTCGGGTTCGAATTTCAGCTCAATCCGACCTGTAACGGGAACCAGGGGTAGTTTTGACTCTCGTGGGATCCACTCATTAGTTAGGCATGGCCCACATGACATTATTTTAGTTAGTGTGATTGACCAATTTTTCATGGGTAGGTTAGGTTTAATTAGAGACTTAAAACTAGACTAATTTAGCCTCAACCTAAGCCCATTCCTAATTAAATTCAATATGAGTTAGTGGGGGTGTTTTAGTCAATAGCATATAGGGACACCGATGCAAATAGGGGTCGGCCACTATAGGGGGAGGGATGAGTCACTTCTCATTTCATTTTATCCATAAATTTCTCTCTCTTGTTCTTCCCCAAATTTGAGAGGAACACCCCATTGATTTCATCTCCAAATCAATCATTTCTTCCACCAAATCTTCTTCATTTCTTCTCTACTCCATGGATAGAGGGTGCTAGCCAAGTTTGGGAGGATTTGGCGTTGGTTCATGTCCATTTGGAGGCCACTTCGTGTCGGTGTCGTATCGGAAGGGTTTCTCTCGGAGTCTCTCTCCCGGAAGGTATAATCTCTCCTCTAATCCACCCCTACATGCATATAGGAATATTTTAAACCCGTAGGAAAGATCCCCATGGTTGTATCTAAATTTGTGTCCATTTCGTGTCTATTTGGAGATCATAGGAGTGTCCTTTGTGTTGTGCTTTGTGTCCATGTGGAAAACCACCAATATTGGACACTTCATGTGGTTGTGATTTGATTTAATGAATATTCCTATTTTAATCTCAGATTTTGATGATAGAAATGTTGTTCTTCATGGTATCATAATGTGTCATATTGTATATTAAAGTATCATATTATATATATACATATATTTTCATTTTATAGATATATAAGTTGTGAGTGTCCATATATATATATATATATATATATATATATATATATATATATATATATATATATATCTATGTATCTCTTTATATATTTTCATGTGGGTTTGTGTGGTCTTTATATATATGTTCATGGGTGTATATATGTATATATATGTGTGTGTGTATCCATATGTATATATATATATGTGTGTGTGTGTATCCATATATATATGTGTGTGTTTATCCATATATATATGTGTGTGTGTGTGTGTGTGTATGTGTGTATATGTATATATATATATGTATGTGTGTGTGTGTAGGATATAGAGATTTGAGATTGAGAGAGTGAGTTTGAGATTGAGAGAATGAGAGAGTGATATAGGGTGGTGAAGGGAGGTGTAGAGAGTGAGATAGGTGGAGAAAGAGGGGGGATCGGCCATAGGAAACAGCAGCAGTAGCAGTTAACACTGCTACTTAATAGCAGTGTTACAAGGGGGAGATCAGCCCATTGAAGCCCCTATTTCAGTCCCCCTGTAGCCCCATATATAAGCCCCTATATCACCTACAAATCAACCTATATAACAGTCCACTTAACCCCCATTATACACAGCCAAAACAGCCACCCATTAGCCCCATGGACAGCCCATAAATCAGCCCTATATTCACCTATAGTTCAGTCCTGAAAATAGTCCCCATTTTAGCCATGTTAGTCCCCCATTTTCCATCAATTTGGCCATTCATTTCAGCCCACAGCAGCCCCCATTTCAGGTTCATGTAAGTCCCCATTTCCAGCTTCAATTTCAGTCCCATTTTGACACAAAAATCAGTCCATATCAATCCATACAAATTCCAGTCCACATTCACATCCATTCAATCCAATTCCAGCCCACACATTAACCCATTCATTTATGTATTCATATATATACTCATACATCCTTTATTCCCTCACACTTTCAATAATTCATACTTCCATGATTTCGTTCATCCTCAAATTCATTCATTTTTTCCATTTTCATTTCATCCCACCATTCATCCATTTCATTCATTCATTTCATTCATTCATGCATTCATTCAATCCATTCAATCTTCCATTCATTTCATGCATTCACCATTCACTACCATTCATTCACCCATTCCTTCTTCCATTCTTTGACATCCATTTCATTCTTCCATACATCCATCATTCCTAAACTCCTACACATATTTATACCCCATAAAATTGATCCCCTATATTTCCTATATAAACCCTTAGTTAGTGCCTAGTTGGGTGGTGTCTACTGTGGGTGAGTATCTAGTTAGAGGGGTTAGTTAGTGTTGGTGTTAGCTTGATGTTTGTGTTAGTGTTAGTAGTGAGTTGGTTAAGTTAGTGTCCTAACTAGGTTAATATCCTAGTGGACTAGTAGAGAGGACTAACCTAGACACTAGGAGAGTGTGGGAGAGTGAACTAGGAAGGCTTAGTGGAGTGTTGAGTGTGGTATCACAAGATACCATAGCGTATCATGATGATACACTAAGGTAATGTTGAGATGACCAACATGGAAGATAAGTTGGATTAGATGCCCAAGAACCATAGATTTCTTGGTTGGTAAACCCTAGATAGGATAGTATCTAGCCACCCTAAGAAGCCTAGGCTAGTATCCTGAGATCTAGAGGGATTTCCTTTGTAATGGGCAAGGTATCGGAAATACCTTGTAAGGGTAAATATAGGGGGTATAGGGTAATATAAGGTATTGGGTTTCTGATTTCTAGATGGGATTAGAAATAGTTTGTCTTGGTAGGTAATGACTAGATAAGGGTAGTTTAGGCTAATCTTGACCCCCGTTGACCAAGAGTTGACTTTTTGACCAAAAGTCAACTTTAAGTCAACGCTTGACTTAGAATTGACCGAAACCAAACCAGAGTTGACCAGTTGACTGAAAGTCAACAGTTGGTCAACATTTGACTAGTTTGACCTAGGGTTGACCCAGGGTTAACTCAGTGTTGACCAGAGTTGACCAGAGTTGATTTGTTGACCAAAGTCAACTGTAAGTCAACCCTTGACCCAGATTGACTTAGTTTGACCTAGTTTTGACTTAGACTTGCATATCATGACTAGATTAGCTTTCCTCTCATTATTAAACCATGTTTTGACTTGTAGTATCTCATCTTTAGGTCTGTGATTACTCTGAGCATCTGTTCACCTTATCAGCTCAGGACCACAGACGAGTACATTCACTGATAGTTTTTATTGTCTTGATATCTGCTATATCCGATTCAGTTGTAGTGTCATACTCGATTTCCAGTCATGATTGTTCACGGACTAGTATATGTTGGATAATGACATGGGATGTTATTCCTAGATTTTCGTAGTATATTGGTACATTTTCTGTTTTATTCCGTGTATTAATATAGATACTAATTCCTAAGGGGACTTGCTACCCATCTTATGGAATCCCGTGTCATGACGTGTCATGTCCAAATCTATTATGCTATTCGGGGATAGAGGAATTATTAGGGGTTATGTGATCAAAGCCCCATGTCACTATTTTGCTTGCGCCACTCTCACCTCACGTAGGGTGTAGCAGATTTCTCCGTGTGCTTGTTATCCAGGTTGGCCGGCATTACTTTTCGTGAGATTACCGTGTGACTGTCAGGCCAAGTGGATAGCCTGATCGTGATTCCCTAGCCGATCACATAGCACTCTAATAGTTCAAGTCACATTTTTCATTTATTTATCGTATCTTATATCCTGCTCAGTTCTACTTTCTGTACTTTCTCACCATGCTATGATATTCATTTACTCACATGCTCTACATACCTTTATGCTATACCTTGATTGGAGACTAAGTTCTGTTCGGGAGAAGGGTTACAAACCCGGTCTTTGTTTGGTTTACGGGTTGTAAGTCGGCTTTCGAATGGCTCCGAAGTTATTCCATATCTTTGTCTTGTATTTTATTATACTGTCTCTTATAGGATTTGTCAATTCATATGGGACTACTGTTAGTGTTTGTACTTGCTTATTTTCCTGACATGATACCTTTGACATATTACAGATGTTTCTGAGGCAGGCTGCTCGACCTACTATGGGGTTGAGACAGATGTAGACTTTGGCCAGGGCTGTGGCCTGATAGTTGAGCCACTAGATTTTATACTCCCTGAGTAGTTAGCTTAGTTAGGCTTGCCTGGAATGTGATCCAGCTTTTGTTTTAGACTGTAGTAGTTTATATTCATATTTTATGACCCTGTGATGTTGTTTGTTTCTCTCTAGCTATGTTGGATGTTGAACTCATTTTCCATTTTCACATCTATCATATTTCCATTTCGTGCTATCTATCCTAGTTTGTTTTTGTGATTAAGACTGTATTGCTATGTCACCTCCATTCGGAGAGTATATACTGTACAGGTACCTTTATACTGTTTAGTGTAGTTTTATAGACGATCTATACAGCGTTCTACCATCGATTCTGCGGCGTAGGCTGGACGTACCCACTTCTCGTGCCCCTAATCAGGGTGCGGGTCGTGACAAAATCTACTATCACCTCCATTCTAACTTCCTCTATAATTAAAAAAAGCTTATTATAACTACACGAAGGAAGAAAAGAAGTCAGTTAGACTTGATGCTAAGGCAATGAATGGCTTTATTTGTGTTGTAGACATAAATTAATTTAATCGTATTTCTGTTTGCACTACATCGCATGAGATATAGAAACTTCTTGAAGCTACTCATGCACGCATGTATGAAAGCGAAGCTAGCAACTCCATAAAAAAAGATAGTCCTCATAATGCTGCAAATGTATGCCTCATGGCATTGGAATCTAAGGTATAGAACAATCCTTTATATGAAGAAGAATTTTCTTATGATGAACTTTTTGATGCCTCTGATAGTTTATTTGAGGAGCACAAAAAATATGATCAATAGTTATAAGATTGTTAGGAGAGAACTTCAGGCCCTAAATGCTGAGCATGAAAAACAGTCTCATACACTGGATAAAGTTAAAGACACATTTTCTTCTAATGACATGGCTAGTGTTGATACACTTTAGCTGAGGCTTAATAGTGCTCTTAAATGCATTAAGAGAAATGCTCAAGGAATGTTAGACTAAAGGAAGAACTTGAGTCTGAAAAAAAGTTTTTTATTGTCTCTCTTCAAATTGATGTGCTTATCACTAAATATGATGGTATTTGCTACATCAATATGAAGCTAAAAATTAGATTGGGTAAGCAAATTGTTCAACCCAAGATACATAGTCGTATATGAGGCATGTGACACAACCCATAGTTACTTCCAAGAAGTCCTTCAAAAATAAATCAGGCACAACCAAGGTTAGACACAACCATGCTTATTATTATAGTCAACCATGCAAGAGATATCACACCACATTAAGTTCGCATATTGCTGTACTGAACACTAATGTTTATGCTTTTTGTCAATAATGTGGTATAAATAAACACATTTATAGTCAATATCAGACTAGAAAACTTGTTGATGTAAACTTGTGCAAATGAGTTCCTAATACAAATAAATGTGGATCCAAGTCTTAGATACCAAAGTCTTCGCCTAATATTACAAGTGGAGCCAAGGAACATGTTGGTGGTTGCAAAGCTACAAAGGTCATCTTTCAAGCAATTATACCAACATAAGTGTGGTCACTAAAACCACTTTGGTAACATGCTAAACGATTCTTCCTAAATGGTTTTTTCTGTAGAACCTAGCATGTCTTGTTATATGTTTTTTTGCTACTAGTTCTTATTGATATCTTTAGCATCTAACTTTCTTGATCTTGATGATTTTCTTTGCTCATTGTTTGGGTATTTTCACTCTTATATTTATTGTTACCCAATGATTTTGTAGCACACATGTATACATTCTTATACCTTTTATCTTTAGCTACAATACTTTGAAATTTTTTTCAAGTCCAAAGAATATACTTTATTTCATATTGCATAAATTCCTTAAATCTATGTTTTAAAGTATAGATTATTTTTGGGTACACGCCAAAAGGGTCCTTCTGTCATACGGGTGTAAATAACAAATAGGGTGAAGCGACACGGTACTTAAGTGTCTTCGGACCATCGCTAGTTGGGAACTGGCCCTACAACTAACCCAAGATTGATCAACGCTTTATAAATTAAAGATTTATTGAGGTCAATATGCAACTGTTTTCTGATTCTTGACTTTGGACTTTAGTTTTGATGGATATTTTTTTCTAATATTTTTTATAAAAGGTAACATACATTGATCTATCATGTCTATAATGAGATATTGTTGTATCGGTCAATTTATGTCATCTTTCGACTTATATGCTTAATTGAAGATTTCCTCTAATGCTCATCTTTAATTACTTATTAATTGGATGACAGGTTTTTCATTTTTGCGATAATTTTAAATAGATTTATATGCATTGAGCAAAGGGAAGAAAGATTCATATCTTGGATATCCTTAGATCTTGTGATTATCTACTTTATGCATATAATTACTTTTTAACTAGATATACATTTTATAAGGGGGAGAAAATAATTGTTTTCTTTTATTTATACCGTTAATATGTTGTATAAGTAGTTCATCATGGACATATACTCTTTCTTTTAGTGTTCATGAGTTATAGTGGGTTGATGAGAGGCTATGCGGTTATCCTCATTACTTTTCAGTTCTCTCTTATTCATGGGTTTATAAGTTAGAATTTTTATATTATCTTGATTTTTATTGAGCTTTTATTG
>JANAVB010016199.1:6256190-6273690 GCA_029216955.1 Iris pallida | reverse complement strand
TTATGTAAGTTATATCTAAAATATGTATCATAGAAACTATTAAGAATTGAAAGTAACCAATGTAATGTACTTGCCTCAATTTGTTGGAGTCAAAATGTGCGACATGAGCATATCGACACGAAATAGATCAAAAGCTATAGTCATAATTGGTCTAAAGAGAAAATGATGTCAAGATACATAACATCCAATGATTCCAAGATAAGCCCAATATAGAGAAAGTCCAAAGTTGTCGATTCTGTTCACTAGTCATCTATATGTTCTAGGATTTAAACGGAATATAAAATAATTTTATTAAATACTAAAATTTAGTATGTTGCAGATCTCTGTGTCAGCTTTTTGAAACATCAAAAGGATCATAAAAATGACTTCGAAATCTCCCAAAATCTTAAAAATAGTACGATGTGTTAATTTTTAGACAACTGACACTCAAATAATTTTATAAAAAATATATTAAGAATTTTCTAAAGTAAAACATAGGTAATCGAAGCTAACCTCAATATGGTTTAAACAAAAAAACTGGAGGTGAAATAGATTCTGGAGTTGGGAGTTATAGCCCTTCGAAGTTGATACAGCCTTTGAAAAAGGAGGTTTAATTTGTGACGAATTTTTGGCTAGTTAGGACGAAAAAAGAGGGAAATTTTGGAAAAAAAAGGTATAAGGGATGATTTTATTTCATAGATTCGATAGATATATAATGGCTAGCAATTACTTAATCATGATATGACTAGAATTCAATCAATAAGGATATGATTATGATTACTAATTTGGATATGATTATGATTAGTTCAAATAGTTAAGAAATGATCTAAATAATAATAGACATGATTCCATTTGGATTAAAAAAATTTATAGATATTTCCCCATAAATTTAAATCTATTAAAATTTAAAACTAGGTTAATCAAATCTTAATCAAGTAAGTAATCACTATAATAATTTTTAAAATAATATATAATGTGACCAAAGTAATTTAAAACATCATTGCATAAATTCAAAATAATTTAGCAAATCTTTTCATTGGTCAAAGATAATAATCATTAATTTTATAACTAAATTAATGTAATCTTAATCCAAAAATTTATTAAAATAATAATTTAAATCAATATTTAATATTACCAAATAATTTAAATCATACAAATTCAAATCTTAATCAGATAATTGATTACCATAATAATTTAAAATAATATTCGATGTTATCCAATAAGGTAAAGTATAGTTTTATAAATCTAAATCTTAGTCGAAATGGTAAATCTTTTTATTGCTCCAAAAATAATCATAATTTTCAAACTATTTTCGAAACTAATCTTTTTGTAAATCTAAAAATAGTAAAAAAAAACATCTTCATAATTTCAATAATAAAATTTTAAGAACAAATATTTTTATTAAAACTAAATATTACTTTCAAACCGTTAATTTCAAACTAGTTTTTGAAATACAGAAAAATAATAAATATCTTTTAAAAAGTTTTTTTAAAAAAATACTCCGATAAATTATTTAAAATAAAATAATTAAAATTTTGAAAATTCGGGAAACACGGGTTACAATAAGGTAATTGAGTTCAAATGTATGAACTTGGGTAAATGGATAGATTCTAGTATATATATTTGATTTATTTTCAATGATTATAATCTTTTCATGACTTGATTTTTTGTAATGCCCCAGTCCCGAACTACGTTTGACTAGGATACATATTTATTTTCAACTGTTACGGTAGTTGGTCTACATATCAAGCGAACTCCCGTCCAGCTCGAATATGTATAAGTTTTGTCTTGGTTTTCTAAATCTCTCTATCAAATCAACTGACATATGTCTATCTCAATCCACATAATATATAATATAAAGAATGAATGATATGTGTCATGGTCTACAGTCTAATAACATATATATTTTAGAAGACTCGAAGAGCAATATAGGTCTACAAAACTAGGCTAAAGAACGGAATGCAAGTAATGGATAAAATATAAAATTACGATAAATACCTGAATCGGAAATAGCAACACCTCCCTGATCAACGAACTATCTCAGCAGAACTAACTACTTGGAGAGACCACTAGGTCCTCAAAAGGACGTAACAAGATACATAACATACATGCCAAGTAACAGTAAAAAGAATATCCATATAATGAAGGGTAACTATCATAACAATCTAAGTGCAAAACGTGGTTGAGGACAATCCTAATATCAGGTCCATCTAAACCGGTAATCACTTATGGTACTGTGTTGTAATACCAATGAGTGAACATGAAACAACTCTAAAGCTCTGCTACAGAGACCCTAGCACACAAAAATAACCAAGCCCCAAATAAGGAGACATGGTCACGAGTCACAAAAACCAGATACTTTGATAGAGTACTCTCCACCCCATGCTCTAAAATAACCAGTCACGTCAAGTCAAGTAGAACTCATGAACAAGTAATACATGCCATCATAGAGTCCAAAACCATGAATATCTCAAGCAAGACTCTGTATCATCAATCGTTTCAGTGTCATGTGATCTTTCATATCAGTGGATACGAATTAAGTATAGCATCATGCTTAGTGTCGATACTCAATATCAATAGACTGACATTTGCATCCGAGTAATAATCGGACTCTAAATATCAACTAATTATACGCCCATAAAATATATAAATAAATAGTAAATAAGGAAAATAAAAAAGTACTGAAACGTTCGTAATGTAAACTTGCGTGGAGGTTGTGCAATGATTAGACAACGTTCCGCATAAGAACTTGTCAAACTAATAGAAACAGCAAAGGTCGGACTTTCGCAAACATCTTCGATGCTGAAATGGACGTCATCATCACTCCCCTAAAAAATAGCTAAGATAGGCTAACCATAAGTCCAATTCTGGACACAGCAAAAAATGGTAATTTTGGATCAAAACGGTATCCGTCGTTGAACCCACTTTGAACCGAAAAATGTGCCAAAATAAAGGTTGTCCAAATTTGACAAATTATGTGTCAATTTTGGATAGAACAAAGCCATGAGACCAATGGTGGTGTCATTTTTGGAATCCGGTGTCCCGAGTTCAAATTTGGGATTTTATATGTTGAAAATTATGAATTCGAACGACAAACTTTGGCAAATTTTACCAACCAAACTACATCATAGTGAATTGAAATTTTTATCACATGAAGGTGGTTATAACTTCTATGCAGCAAAGTTGGTGGTTCGTCAAATGGAGCCTCAACGAGGGAAAAACAAATTCGCAAAGTTGGCTCCACGAAATTATCAAAAATAAATGTGATTTGAACGCTTAACTTAGTGGATGGTTTTGACCTATCAAACTATCGAATTGATAGTTCAAATTTTAGGAGGGTGAAGAGATATATACTGAGATTAAAGAGGAAGAAAATGTTTAAATATCCAATGGTTGTATTGCCAAAAAATGTGTCAAAAGTTGTTGCAACGAAAGGCAATTCTGTTTTCAATTTTTAGTACACAACACCCAATTCACTTGTATCGAGCGTCAAGAAGGACAGAGGCCCATCCTTTGGGTGGCTGTGCTGGTGCTGAAGTCGCGAGACTGACCACCGGGCTCACAGGGTCAAGATTGCATTTCGACGGATGGTTTGGCATTAGTGGCTACCGTATACTGCACTGTACTTGCATGATTGCTGCTGCTACATGATGCGGGTGGCCACCTAGCGAGGTAGTGATGCGAAGGAGGACCCATCATGCCTGGGGATGTGTACGGCATGGCAGACGTCGCCCGTTATGGGCGTTCTCGTTGACTGCAGGCTTCTACGAGATGGTCGACGGTCACTTGATGGGTTGTGTGTCGGCCTGGTGCAGCACAAAAGAGGCATGGTTGAGGGGCGCCCTTGCGGAGAAGGTGCAATGGCGTAGGTGACCGCTGGCACTACGCCCGCCAAACTGGCCGCTGCTGCCTTTAGTGTTGGAAGGGGGAAATGAGGAAGGGATTAGAATTAGAGTTAGGGTTAACTAATAGGGGTTGTTGATTTATTTATTAAGAGAGATACATGCAGGCCGAGTGGTCAGGAGTTCGAATCCCTGTTGGAGCGATTCCAAAAACTAATTACTCTTGCTTCAAATATATATATATATATATATATATATATATATATATATATATATATATATATATTAATCAACATCTTTATTCCTTATATTCATATCAAAGGCACAAAATGCCGTAGCCTTTACGAGTATGCTCAAAAACTAAAATGAACTGAAAAGAAAAAGGAGCGGGGAGGCAAGCTCCCGCTAGAGAACCAAAATCTTGAACAAAATGACAAAGTCAGCTGTTCAGAGAGTGCCAGAATCCCTCCCAGACGTGCTTGTAACGTCTGCCAACCTTATGAATCTGTCTGAGAACCTCACGGATCAATTGGTTAGAGGTGTATTGATGCCCTTCGTATCTATATTTGTTGCGATTCTTCCAATTGACCCACGTGATGACAGCTGCGACGATATGGTGGACGTGTGAGGCTCTACCCCAGGTGGCTAGAGGATCATTGAAGCCCCCAACATCCAGGTCCTGGAGACAATAGATAGAAAACCTATTCCATACCTTCGTAGCCTGGTCTCCCGACTAGAGGATATGTTCGACTGTTTCAGGCTGGCACGCCAAGCAGCAATGACACACAGAAGCGAAACTAATTCCAAAGGTGGCAAGGATATCATCGATGGGGAGCTTCTTGCGAAACGCTCTCCATAGGACAGACCACTTCTTGGGGATGCAAGACTGCCAAAATGACCCGATAATGGGGAAAGGTTCTCCGGTGCCACGAATCGTTCGCCTCGTCGAAGTTAGAGAGAATTATCCATTAGTCGTCAAGGACCACCTCAGGGAGTCTGGGTCCGATAATACTAGTCATGCCACGTTCCCTAGTCAATATGCATAACAATACTAAACCATGACTAAGGTTATTTGTCAAATTATTTAAATAATAATAATAATAATAATAATAATAATATAAAATATTATTAGATATAAAATAATTAATTTAAAATTTTGGGGGTTTACATTCTATCCAACTTATAAAAAATTCGTCCTCGATTGACCTAAAAGAGGCAAGGAGGGTCCATACATGAGAATAGTTAGGTGCGTCAAGCTGTAACTTGAGATGGAAATGTGGTTACAATTGGAATCCAAATTTGACATAACATTCTAAGAGATAGGGTATACTTAGTTCATTGCTCTACCCAACTTATAAAAATTTCTTAGTCATAAAAATCGTAGCTACAATACTTATAAGGAGGTCAAAGTCTAAGGAGAGGCACGAGAATGTTAAACACTCCTAATTGTAGCCATGGACTCCAAGGGAAGCCTGTGTATCATCATGGTGTTTTAGTCAATATCTATATAAAAGGAAATTACTACCAATTTAATATCACTCTTATATAGGTTATGATCAACATGATAATATGAAGTGTCTTAGACAAAATATAAGTAGGACAAATTGGCACAGAGGGATTTTGTTCATCGCATAACATAGATAAAGAAGAGATAAAGTTGAAAATTTTATGGAAAGAAAATTTGTAGACACAGAGATAAAAATTTATATTAGGTACAGGAAATCTTTTCTTAAAATTTGGGTGGAAGACAAGGCACAATCTAGTAGGTGTATGAATAATTTAAGCCATATTAACTAGTGCGTGTGAGGGACGGTGTGATAGGGTTTGTGAGGGGTGGCAAGCCTTATGTTGCTAGATATTGATAAAGATAGGTATGGAAGAGGGTTATGGGCTTCGGTTGATTGTAAATGGGTACATTTATGGACTCCACACTAAACGGTATGATTGATCAAGTCTTTCAAGAGATTTGATGGATCCAATTTACGAAAGTCTTACGGTTTATGCTATCTTTGATTTAAATCTCTACTTCAATGAATACCATTTGTAAAAATTAATCAAAGATGGCCATATTAGGTTAGGACAACCTAGATTAGGCTCTACTACTTCTAGTTTGGTTAGCTTCGGATCGATGTAGACTAGTTGGGTTCCGAAAGCCCGAAATGCGTCTTTTGTGTATAAGTAGCACATGGGTACTAAATTGAGTAGCACGTTAATGGCGTGTGCATAGTGTTCTTCGAGTAGATCATAACCATATATTGGGTTGAAAGATTTGATCGAGGTTGGATCTCCAATTGAAATCAGGAAGTACATCGTTACTATAGCAAGGGTTATAATTGGCTTTTTTGACCCGAAAGTTGCATCAGAAAAATAGAGTATAAGAGAACATGTTTGAGTGGGACATGATATGTCTAAATAAAGGTGGACTCATCTAGGTCTTACATATGAAATTTGTTGGAAGGTAACAGCTAGTATTGTGCTCCGAATATCAATGTCATGGTAGAGAATACCAAATGATCTGAATAGAAAGTGGGTGTTTATGAACCAATGATTTATCATCCTAGTTGGAACCAATATATCCTAATAGATCGCTAATTCTAATAAATCCTAAAATTTAGAGGGGCTTACAATCAATTTATCATAAAAATTTGGTCCTCAAAATTAAACAAAAGCACAATATAAAAGGATAAAGAAATTAATCTCGAGGAAATCAAACATGACTAGGCGTATGAAGAGCTAAGTCACCTTGACTAGGTCAAGAGAATTAGAGTAGGAAAAAAGTAGTACCTACGATGGTATGGTTGTTAACCACATGGAGGTGCAACAACCAAAGAATTTGGTTTTCATTATAGCACGACTTAAGGGAGGAGTATAGTATTAACTTATTTTCATGAGTATAACAATTGGTCATTGAGAAATCATGAAATGGTGATTGTCGATTAAGACAACCATTTGCGTCATGAGGGATGGCGGTACGATCGATGGCGAATTACACTTCAGGATATTGGAACAATCTCAAGCTTCGGCTGATCAACTAGTTTGTAGATGATGAGCTCATGTTCGTAGTAGAGCTTAGGCTCATCTTTTGAGGATCCTAGGGCAACTTTTGGTTCTTAAGAATACAACTAGATAACCTTCAAATCATTGTCTAACTGATATCACCTTAAACTTCTATATCTTAACTCTAGCCAGTTTACTCACTTCTATGACCTGGTTTCCTCAACATCACCTTCAATAACATGATGTTTACACACTAAGAATATAGTCCATGAGGTCATAACCCTTCTTAATCCCTCACAATTATTCTGCCTATCTATAGTATAACTCCCATGATTCTTCCATCTTCATTACTACTACGTATATCTTAGTCTAACACGACTGTTCTAACTACAAGAAGTTTAGGATTACTAACTAACCTATATCAATAAAGGTTACATCATGTTTATGGTTTGCTGGTCTACTTAAGAAAGAGTTTCTACTTCTACTCTCAAGTCCTTAGATAGTTCTAACTACAGAAGATAGCAATACGGGAAGCAATTCTTAAACTCTATGCCATACTCTTATAGGTTATATGTCAAATCTCATTAATCTATTTTTAGCCTATAGAGCACTATATAGTACTTACAAGTACGCCTACATATTCTACACCTATCTGCTAAGTGGAGGTGGAAGTTAATACTAAGCTATGCTCACAGAACCATTCAATTTATAACAACACCCTCTAGTCCTTCCAAATAGGGATAATCATTCTAATTAGAGAACCATAATGTAACTCTAAAATTCTACTATATGCTCTCTCCAAGTCCTCCATCCATTATGAGTAGGAAAATATCATTCCCTCCTTAAAGCCCAATTAAACTTGTTATCTCTAAACCCTCTTTATTTAACATAGGTAAGTTGTAGAATGGTTGTAATCTATTGAACTTAGAGTCTCTTGCTAGGGTTAAGTTGTCTATAAGAATACTACATTACTAATCCAAGCTACTCGGTCTATCTAGTAGAGATATCTATCCAACCCTTCCTTCCTTCATAAATATTCCCTTTTATAATACTCTATCAGCTACGTTTTGTCATACGATGGAATATAATCCCAATGGTTTATCAAGTACGAATATTCATCCTTCCAAAATAGGGAAAGGTGAGAGTCCAAAATAAGGGGTCAATGAAGTTGATCGACTTCTATTAAGAGTTCCAAAGATAATGGATAAAATCAAAAGAGTTTGTAAAGCAATGTGTGGATTGAGATCCTAACATTATATCCTACTGTAGGCTCGTTCGGTACAGTAATGTAACCAAGACGATATGCTCTGACCTACATGGGTCACCACAAAAAATATAATGCTCCAACCCTAAAATATGGAGGACTAGGATATATATACATGCCAGCTACATATCAAGCGGACTCCAGCATAGCTCGAATACGTATAAGCTGTCTTGGTTTTCTAAATCTATCTATCAAATCAACTAACATATATCTATCTCAATCCATATAATTGTAAGCCCCCTGGATTTATGTAGTTATTTTTATTTTATTTTATTTAATATAGTTATCAATAGATATCTTTTCACTATTATTTTTGATCATTAAATACTCTTTTCATTATCTTTGATTTTTGGAGCACAAGAAATACCAATATCTAGAAATGACCTTCATATATTTTGATCTACACAAATTTATCTTTATTATGATATATCATGTGCCACTCAAACATGTTCCTCCATGCTCTATTTTTATTGCATACCTTTTGGGTCAATTAAGGCCATTTTATCATCTATCATGAAATTGTCGTATCTTCCAATTTAGTTTAGGGACTCGAAGTGTGCCGCTCAATTGGGTCTGCATGTGCTATTTAATTTTAAGTGGCACACAAGTCAAAAATATAGATATATTGGACTCAAATCGATAACAAAAATTTTATCAACCAAAAACTAGTCCAACTTGGAACCAATGAAGCATATTCTATGGTACCCTAACCTATTATACATATTTTATATTAATTTATATGAATTAATGTACAACCATATTAATTTAAATCTAATTTAAATCAGCTCCATAACAACTTTTCTATTTTGGATTCGATTTAAATCCTAGGAGATATAATTTTATGTGTCATTTATAGGCAACCTTATATTTACAATCAACAAATTATGTCCGTACCTTCCCCCTTACATCTGAAATTGAGCACCCCCATGTTCTATTCTGCGCGCACACACCCCTTTCCCAAATAGAAATCCCCTTTTTTCAAACTCTTCCTCCCGTTTTATCTCCACTACATTAATTCTAATGCCTCTTTCCTTCAACCTAGCAAGCCCCAAAGAGCCACGCCAATTGTAAACCCCCCAAAATTTTAAAATATTTTTTTATTATTTATTTGATTTAAATAGAGATTTTTTGATTTTAAAAATATTTTTATCAAATATTTATTATTAGTTTATATGGCCTTAGTCATGTTTAAGTTTTGAGGTGTATGACAACTAGGAATTTTGGTACGAATAGTGTAGTCGTGTACTTTGACTAGTATATTTGCTATGGTGGGGAAGGCCTATCTATATGTGTGTCCCTTCTAGAAAAAAAAGTCAAAGTTGTGACTTAACACTTATAAATGGTTTAATTAGTTATTTATTAAGATTCTTGAGTTTGTAGAAAACTCGGTTGTACCGACTAGCCGAAATTGACTCTAATCGAACCTAAACCTATGAAGATATGTTATGTATCCAAAGACGTCCATGTATATATATATATATATATATATATATATATATATATATATATATATATATATATATTTATTTATTTATTTTTTTATACATATATATATATATATATTTTTATAAATATATATATATATATATATATATATATATATATATATATATATATTATGAAGATATGTTATGTATCCAAAGACGTCCATGTATATATATATATATATATATATATATATATATATATATATATATATATATATATATATATTTATATATATATATATATATATAATATTATATAATATATATATATATATAATATTATATAAATATATTATATTATATATATATTTTGTACTTTATTTTAATGGTCTAATAGTTATTTTTTCTAAGTAATTATTATATATAAAATAAATGTTATTTGATTTTAGATGGATATTTTATTTTAAAAATGTGACAATATTGGCCAAGAATATTTTCTTAGATTTTTTTAGAATTTATAAGAGTACAGGTGCGTATAGAAATGTATTTATAATATTATATATACTAGGTTATATATATAACTATAAAAAATAGAAAATAATAATTTATCACTAGATATTGAAAATCTTGCGATACGCTCAACCATAGTTTGGTTGAGCGCACGTAGAAATCTTAAGGATTCGATTGTTTGATATTGATTAAATCTCCATCTTTTTAAACCAATTTTTTTTCTACTCAAACTAGTCAGATTCTCTACTAGATTATGTTAAATTCCATTCAAAATCCGACTTACATCCTAAAAAAATCAAATTAAAATCTGAATACCCATATATATAGGTTCGACAGTTTCTATTAGAAAAACCTATGAAAAATCATCGCAATTCTCGATCCCTTGACTTGGAGCCACTCTCCGACATTCCAGCAACCTTTCGACCTTCGCGCACCACCGTAGGATCTCCGTCGGCCACCTGAGATGCACACAACTACCACAACCACCTGTGATTGGCAGAAAACAAAGGACTCTGTCGACAACCTGGTACCCCACATCGTAAGCATGATTCTTTAACGTTAGTTGACCAATTTTTGATGTATCAAATCCTATTTGTAGACTAGATAACCAACTTTATTAATGCCTAGATAAGTTGTTAGAAATTCAGGTTAAAACCAATCCAAAAATCTTACTCAAATCTCGGAGAATCCAATTTTAACCCTAACATAGAACAGTAAAAATTGTGTCCAGACGCTGTTTTGGGAGGGGAATCGTAGACTGAATATTTGGAAATTTAGAAACCTACCTGAATAGGTTTGAAGACAACCTATAAAACTTCGAAATGCTTTTTGTAGTTTTGTACTTTCATATATTTTATATCGAGATATTCGTTTTCAAAAATTAAGAAAAATTAGGGGAAAACAGTTTTAAAACAATAAAAAACCATCGATACGGGGTCCGTTCTGACAAACTGGACGACTTAGCTGCAACTCGAAGGCATCAAAATGTGCGTACAAATGTTGCAGACGTATGGGCTTTAATTGAACTAGAATTGGTTGCATGTGCGCCACGAATTCGAGGCGTATCGGTCGAAGAATATCATATCGACCACTTTGTAAAAATCCTAATTACTTCGTGCACACTCATCATATTGCGTCAAAAGTTTTGCAAGTGGATTCTTATCATTTTTTGGTCCCGTAAGACAAGTTTGGTCCAATTCTATGATAGTTGACCGAATTACCGTTTTGGTAGGCCCATGATCCGAATCAACGCTCGATTTTGTGCACGATTCATCAGAATGCGAAACTGGACATACCGTTGAGTTCGTATATAAAAAATAGACTTGTATGTATATAATTTGTTGACTTTAGAGATCAAAGATTTTGGTATGCTTTTCGGTGGCGAACATCGTTTTGATCAAAAATTACTGTTTTACCCCTATGTCCAGAATTGGACTTATGAGTACTCAATACCAGATATTTTTCTTCTGTTGAAAATGTTGGTGATGTCTGTTTTAGCTCCCGGATACGTTTGGGAAAGTTCAGCTATCATAGCTCTTTGATTTGTTGAGTTGTTTGTGGGACATTATCGCTTCTACAAATTACCACCAGGCAAGTATACCTTGCCAACTTATACAATATTATGTATATCTTATTTCAGTCATTCTTCTTTATGTTATTTCTTTCTTGTACATTTTTTATGGTATCTTTTTTACTCTTTTTTTATATGCTACATGTCTTCTTTTTCATATGACCAACTGGATCTACGTTACACTATATTTATTTGGATCTTCGTGTTCTTGTACGTTGACTTGATTTCATCACTTGGACGTGACTTGATTTGATTACCTGTATTTGTCTAGACTTGTTTTTGACCTATTATTGGACGTTGACTATACCCGACCACCTCGTCGTGAGCTCCCATTGGGCTACGAAGGAGACTTACTATAGTTAGGGAGTCCCCATTAGCCTACTTACGATAGGACTGCGAGCTCCCCTTGAGCTGCGGTTATCTCCATTTACTTGTAGTCACGTTTATTAGCATGATTCTTGACGACATGCCATTTCTACCATGTTTTGTTCTTATTTCTTGCACTATTCCTATATTTCCACGCATATTATTTACTGTCATAGTAGGCATGTTTTATGTATCTTGATAGTCCCCTGAGGACCTGGTGATCTCTTCAGATTTAGACGAGGTTTATCCAAGTGCTGACGAGCAAGTTTATGAGCCAGCACCAGACTACGGTACCGCTGCATCTGATGTCATTATCGATGCTTAGTTTAGCATAGTTGAACTTAGTTATTTTATTTTCTGTCTCTATATTCTATTTCCATCTACTGGTAGTAGATTTGTCTCCACCGGACGTGATTTGAATTCTTGATTACTTGAATTTTCAATTTATACTATTCTTTATTATTTTATTTCATCAGTTCATAATTGACTTAGATGTATAATTTTACTTCTGTGGATGAGATAGAGAGTGCCATGATAGTTCTAGATTTTTATGGATTTAAGTTTAGTTAGACCAGCTTAAGTGCATACTTGAAGGTTCCATAAATTTGGTGTTGTCCTTGAGTGTGTAGCAGCTAGTGTTGAAATCCTCTAGCGGCTAATATTTTTCTTTCTATTAGATAATAGACTCTCAAGGAAGCTCAATCCCAGTTGGCACTCCACAAACTTCTATCGTGACCCACACTGACGATGCTCTATGACCACCGGGGGCCTAACCTATTCGGCTGGGCGGACAACCGCCAAACTCACAAACAGATAGATAAACCACGCAGCAGGCACCGATGCCACCATAAGGAGTTTATTTACCTCCACCACCTCTCATGCCTTTGATGTCGTTCATTTCCTTCCCACCGAGTCAGCATATGTACGACAACAAATGTTTCAGATGTTCAACTCAATGATGCAGGCCCAACAGCTAATTCAATACCAGATACAACAGCAGCATGCCGAAGAGCTGGAAGAGAGCATAGTAATTACCTTCGTGCAGACGACACCACCAACCTATAAACTGAAGACTCGATCTATCTCTGAATTTAGAAAAATGATACACAAAACATTTTCTGGTAAGGACCCTACTGAACTTCATGTGTGGCACACCAACATCGAGCATCAATTTGTAGCTGCTGAACTTTCCAAGAAGAACTAGATGACAGCCGTCATGATGCAGCTAACTAGCAATGCGCATCATTGGTGGAAAGTCGAAGAGGAGCGATTGGGCCCTGAAGGAGTCACTTTGGAAGAGTTCTCAAAGCTCCTCAAAGAGATGTATATTACCGCTACAGCACGAACGGAGCTTTGAGACTGATTCATCTACCTAACACAAGGCAGCAAGACAGTGGAAGAGTACAATACGGAGTTCTTGTACTTGAGTCGTTTCATCCCATACCTGATACAGATATAGGAGAAGAAGTCCGAAAAGTTTTAGGACAGACTCAACTTCGAGATGCAGAGGCTCGTAGGATCAGTAGCACCTACTTTCCAATCGGCTATCCTGACAGTAGAATGTCGCCAAGAGGGTATCAACAAGAAGGAGGCCAGCTAGAAGCATCCTCAGCCAGCAACATCATCATCTCGAGCAACACAAGGAGGACTCGAGAGACGCTCCGTTACACACTACCAGCAACAGAGGGTAGCACCATACCAAAATCAAGATAACCCACGTGCCAGTTTTGTAATAGGAGAGGGCATACTCAGCAAAAATATAGCCATAGACTAGGTCAATATTTACATTGCAGTTCGGATCAACGTCAGCTTCGAGATTGCCCAAAGAGAGGCACACCAGCACCACCAGTACCGCTATTTCTAACTCAACCAAAATACAAGCTTTCCGACCAGACGATACAGTTTACGCAAGCTAGATAGCCGACAGGAGCATCGCAATCGGGACATGCCTTTGCCATGACGATTAAAAATAGAACAGTAACACAAGAAGCAGTTGAAGGTAAAAACTCAAAATTTTATGATAAGGATAGTGAGTAGAATATTGTGTTGGCCCATGTAGTGATGATCAACCTGATTTCGATAATTGATTTAAAACTCTGAATTTGATATGTAAAGTACGAAGTCTACAGAAGACCGCAGTTATTCTTGTCAAGCAAGATTTTTGTAAATTTATTCTGTATTTTTACTTTTCTTGAGTCTAGGTTATTTTGTGAGTCGGATATTACTGGCATTTAGATGAACATCCTCATACAAACAAAGCCCACTCTTACCAAACCAAACCAATATCCAAAAAGCCATTCTGAACCTAAAATAACACTGAAAGCCTACTAGCCGAACTCGGTGCGAGTTCTCCCTGAACTTGGACCGAACTCGGTATCCCTGAATTTCCTCCTTTTTAGAATGAATACATATTCTTTTGGATCTCAAACGTTCAAAAATTTGAACGTTGCCCTAACCGAGTTCTGTCCGAACTCTGGTTCAAAAATACCTATAAATATAGAAAAGTTTTTTTATTTTACTTACTCATCTCATTATTTATCTTCTCTATTCATTCTAAGCCTTTCTATTACAAAGACTTTTTAACCTTCATATTTCCAAGACAACTCCCGTTCTTCTAAGTGCCGGTGTATTCCGATTAGAAGTGTTCAAGTTCTACAAGCTTGGCGTATAAAAGCTTTTCAGACAGTGTTAAAGTTTGTTCGTGGGCTTCCGATAAAAATACGACGTTGTAAGAAGTCGATGTGTCCTTCGGAGTAAAGCACGTGGTGTAACCTCTATTTTAAATAGTAGATTTAACATCGAACAAGAGTACTCAAGCCTGGAATAGTCCTCTCTGAGGGAAACCAGGATAAAATTTCGGTGTCGACGTATTACTTCTATCTCACTATTTAATTACATCTTTACATTATTGTATTGATTATCTGTATTTACTAGCTTTTACCTGCATTAATTTTATTAGGGATATTACTACCGCTATACTCTATTCACCTCCCTCTAGAGGTGCCATCGATCCCACAATTGGTATCAGAGCACGGTTTTTCTAAGTTAGACTAAAACTCCTTAAGAAATGGCATCATTATACACTAGTAATGGTGAATGCCAGTCTAGAACACGTATTGGAAGACACGCATGAGCTTTTATCTCAAGTCATTTGATTTAGATTTTTGGTCAATTGTCATTGATAGTTATAAAAAACCACTTCCTATTGTCTAAGATGGGAACCTAGTTGAGAAACCACATAACAAGTATACAAATCATGAAAAAACAAGCAAGTCTTGATGCAAAAGCTATAAATTCTTTATTTTGTGCTGTAGATAGAACAAAATTCATATAGAGTATCAACATGTGCCATATCTCACGAGGTTTGGAAACTTCTTGAGGTAGCTCACGAAAGAGCTTCACAGGTGAAGGAATCCAAAATCTTAAGACTTATACAAGAATATAAGGCCTTCAAAATGAAGCCTAATGAGACTACTACTAAAATGTTTACTCGATTCTTAGATATTATTAATCCTCTATCTTCTCTTGGAAAAAGAATACTGTAACGCCCCAGTCCCAAAATACTTAGGACTAAGTACGTAGACATGCCAGCTATATACATACGAAGTATACTCCAATGTATGGGAACCCCCGTTTGTATACATAAGCTGTAAAATACAGTAAAACCATGTTAACTAAATCTCATCCACAATAAAGAATAATATTATAATCAACTAAGAATTTGTCATTTGTACTTGTAGTAGGACGGAGATAAATCCACTACCAACTATTTTAAATAAAAGAAAATATACAAGAAAATGATCGATAAAAATGGCACAACGAACTAAGAGCAATCCTCTTCGAAGAAATGGAGAAGATCACGGTCTTAGCTAGAACACCTGCAAAAAGTCACAAAGCACACACCTGGAGAGATCACCAGGTCCTTAGAAGGATGTAACAAGATACATAAAGAATATGTCGCATAAACTGTGATATTTAATAAATAAAAGAAATATACATACTATAGGGTGCCTACCAGTTCTACAGTAATAATGAAGTTAAGAACAAACCTTCAAAGCATGGGCACTCTAGCTACAGGTATAGAAAACTCGGTATGGTCCCACCAGCATACAAGGGACCTCAAAGCAAAACATTCATCGAATATCAGAGGCCAGCAAGATCAGGAATAGAAAAGTGCATATGTGGCCCATACGTAAAGGAACCGTTCTCCCTATCCAATGCCTAGTAGGGTCATATCCATGACTCATATGACCTCTAGCAACTGCCAAGTCCACTAGCATGCAAATCTATTGGCAGTTGCTCCTAACGGTCGCGCTCCTCATACGTATCGGTGGCCGGCCGACTACGTGAGTATGTGTCCTACATGAGACTCACGTCACATGGCAAAGCATGTGTTAAGGACTATGAGATATACCAATATCTCATCATCAAAAGGGTGGTCACTTGGGTAAGTCAATGCGAGAGAATAAAACAAAAGTAAGTAAAACGACCGATAGAGTCGTTTGTAGCCAAGTGTGACTTGGACGCATAGTGATATAATAATAACAATAGGTAAGTAATATTGAATATAAATAACTAAAAATAAGAATAAGTAAATCACAGAGTAAGGTTGTAAGGCATCTTGCCCGTTAGTGCGGGTATAGCAGCTCCAAGCAATCAATCATGTCAGCAATAAATCTCAAAATCCACGAACGGCTCCGGATGCTGAAATAAACATCAAGAACATTTTTGGTGTAAAAGATATATCTAGAAAAAGCCTGTCCAAAAGACTAATTCTAGAACAGGAGCAAAAATCATAATTTTGGGTCAAAACGATATCCGTCGTTGGACCTGTTTAGCACCGAAATGCGTGCCAGTACCTACTGTCTCTAAAGTCGCCAAAATATATGTCTACGGATCTGGTTTGAGGAGACCAACCCAACCATATGTCCAAAGTTGGATTCCGACGGGCCGTGTACAATTTTGTCTCGATTTGACAAACGTGCACAAAGTAATTAGAAAATTTGCAAAGAGGTCGATACGGTGAATTTCGACGGATACGCGCAAATTTATAGCACAAACGCAACAAATATGAATTCCATAAAAGCCTACACGTCCGCAAAGTCGATACGCACCTTTCGTTGCTTTTAGTTCGCGACCACGTCGCCCGGTTTGGTGGGACGCACGTCGTATCGGTGGAATTTCTAAAGTTTACTGTTTTTGAAAACTGAATTTTTTTGTTGATTTGGAAATCGTTTTTCTCAATGCATAGTTGACAAAACTGGATTCTACAAAATAGGTTCTAGAGCCCTATAGGTTGTCTATGTGTGTCTTCATTTAGTTTTGGAAAGCTTTTATTCGTTTGATCGAAATATGGTTTTAAATAGAGGTTCGAGTTCAAAAATGTTCTGTTTTAACAAGAATTTTTATTCGATTTTGATTCAAATTTCAGAATAATATATTGTTATTGATTTAAATCCATCTAAAGGGAGTTGGAGAGGGTTAAGCAAGGACCGTACCCGAGAATTTGATTCGCAAATCGGTTGAAAAATGAAGATGAAAACCC
>JANAVB010016199.1:6231190-6253690 GCA_029216955.1 Iris pallida | reverse complement strand
CAACCTCCAAACATGTGGAAGAACGGTTAAGTTAGAATCCAGTTGATATCGCATTCCAAGAGATAGAGTACGATAAGTTCAAGATTCTACTCAACCTACAAAAATTGGTTAACGTAGGAAGTACAGTAATAAAAATTTTAAGAAAGTCAATCCCAAGGAGATGTATGAGGCTATGAGGTACTTCTGATCATCGTCATGGACTATAGGAATCCAAGGTACTATTTATTTAGCATTACTCATATACTGACCATGTTTCATCAAGGCAATAGGATAGGTCTTGGTCGAGCATAACCAGAAACAAGTTGATATAGAGTGATTTCGTATGAAATTGGCTAGAATAGACAAGGTTAAGGGATTTCCTGGAAGAAGGATTTAGGGATCAAGGGTGAGGAGTACATAACAGGTATAGGGACCTATTTCAGAAAGTAAGGTTTTATAGTCCAAATGTGGCGATATGAAAGGATGAGTTTAACTGGGTCTTAATGGATTCCCTAATTGGACATCGATCTTTGGTTGAATGAATCATAGGTTCAAATCTATATTGACTATGAAATCAATCTGAGCCATTTCTAGTAGGTTAGGGTAATCTTATATAGGTTTCAAGACAAGTGGTCGGGCAAATTTTTTTTTCTTTTTTTAGCCAGGTTGGTTCGCCAAGTTTCTAAAGCCCAATAATATGCCTTCTGTGACTTTTATGTTTAAGTAGCACAAGAAGACTCAATTGAGTGGCACACTGGCATGTGCGTAGTGGACTTCGGGTAGATCACAACCCTGTATTGGGTCAAAAGATTTGAGTCGAGGTTGGATCTCTAACTGAAGTTGAAAAGGACAATGGCATTATGGTAGGGGTTATAGCTAGCCTTTTTGACTCGAAAGTCACATCCTAAAAATAGAGTACAAGGAGACGTATTTTAGTGGGACATGATATGCCTACATGAAGGTGGACTCCTCTAGGTCTTGTATATAGAATTTGTCGGAAGGTAACAACTAGTCGCGTGCTTCGAATATCTATGTCATGGTCGGAGATGCTAAATGATCTAGATAGAAAGTGGGAGTTCATGAGTCACTAGTTTATCATCCTAGTGAGAACCAATTTACCTCAATTAATCGCTAATCCAATATTTCCTAAAATTAAGAATGGGTTACAACCTATTCACTCTAGAGACTATGACATGGCTTTAGGAATAATGAGGTTAGGAATATTTGATTTGCGACATCGTACCTTGACCTCTGGTAATAATAAGTCACGATGTGATGATATGGTAGTCATAAATCAATTTCGAGGATCGTACCTCGGTTTCTAATAAAAGAAAATGATTGCGTACCGCGATACATGAGTCGATAGAATAGAATGATCCACTCCTCCATAGCATACGAGAGTCTATCGATGGGGGTAACAAAAGATCTCAACAACTAGGTCATAAATTTCTAATTGTGTTACGTCGGTCAGACTATAGTCATAAGGTTTCTAATAGTATTACACGTAGTGCTCATACATTGCTGTTAATAACTAGTGAATCAATATGATGGAGCATCATGCTACATATATTGGTCAAGCTGGTGAAGGTGTTGTTCTAATACAAAGTCACGTCTTTAATAATAAAATTTTATACCTAGAATGACACCTGCTGAATCCCAATTCTTGGAATGGTGTCTATCACAATCATGGTAAATATTTGTCCTTATTTCTGTTTGTTCCTCTCATGTCTAAACTATAGACTTAGTAGAGTAAGGGTTGGGTTAAGTCATATGTGTTAGCCCAATAATTATATCATTTTTTGAATATGGCTAATCAATTAAGTTTACCATAATGACATCACTAATATTCATGTAATCACTATCATGTTGCTACTTAAACTTAGCATTGTCCTAATTATTCTCTATATCAATATTTCTATGCTTGTATCATATTGGTTTGATTGTCTAACATGTACTTGTAGACATGCAATAAGCATGATCATGTTTTATCAAACCAGGACATATGCAATGGAGAATTATTGATGGGCCAAAGACGGCGTTATACAAGAAGATTTTTTCTTAACCGCCTAACGACCTATCCGGGGCCTCGCATCGGGGGTTCCGTTGCCCGATCAACGGATAGGGGTCGAGGGGGCAACGCCACCCGTTGGGGTTCGGGGGCGAAGCCACTGAAAGGTATTCAGATTTCCAGATCTGTTTATCTTCAGATTTTCGTCGTCAAGGAAAAAGGCGTCTTAAAATTGGCTCAAATTTCAGAAAAAAGGTGTCACCAAAGGTGCTTGGTTTTTCTATTTTATCAATGTATTTTTCATATTTATTGAGTCTAGGAATACGATATAATTGCATCGTACTGGAAAATAGGCTACCCAAGAAACGTTTTCAAAATACCCTTTCATTTTAAAAATAAGCCCACTTACAAAAGTCCAAACTACTTTCTAACTGCTTGATCTTTTCAAAAAGCCCAAAACCAATTTGCAAAAACCTTGACAGAACTCCAACAGTATTCGGCCTGAATTCAGCCAAAGTTCGGTTAGTGAATGTTGCTTTTTGAACTTGGTCATCCTGCAGTTACGGATCCTAACGAGATATTTTCTAATAGAGTTCTGCCCGACTTCTGTCAGAATTCTGCCTTTGGGAAAACTATAAATGGAGAAGAATTTTGATCATTTCAATACACCAATTCACTTTTATATCTCTTCTCTATAAGCGTACTACTTCTTCCAAAGTGTTCTGAGCTATTCATTTTCAAATCCTAAGCCAGTTACATCCTCTAGTCGATTTGTCAGTGCGGTACAGTCTAGAAGTTTCATAGCGATTTGTAATCAGAGGCTTGATTGAAGATAGACACTTCACAATTGAAGTTGGTCGAGTAATTAGGATCAATGCTCGCGTTGTAGAAGTTGCAAGAACTTCGGATGAAAATATGTGGTATTTTCTAATAGTGGATTCAACTGGAAGCTAGAGTTCTTTCGACTGGACTAGTCCTCACAAGAGGGAAACCAATATACATCCTTGTGTTTGCATTTGCTCTCTACTCTCTACTTTTTATTTACTTACTTGTGATATATTTTGTGATTTTGTTGCTAACATTTTTTAATTAGCTAATTTTCGCTGCCTACTCTATTCACCCCCGTCTAGAGTATTGCACTTTATAACTCGTTCCTACAATTGGTCCTACAATTGTTATCAGAGCAGGTGCTCTTTATAGAGAGATTATTGCAGGTTCTCCTTATAGAGGTATTATTGCTAATAGTAATTGCTCCTACAATTGGTATTAGAGCAGGTGCTCCTTATAGAGATATTATTACAGGTGCTCCTTATAGAGGTATTATTGCTGATACCAATTGCTCCTACAATTGGTATCAGAGCGGGTGCTTGTTATAAAGATATTGATGCTCATACCAGAGCAGGTTATACAGGTAAAGCGAGGTAATAATGCTATTATATTCTTATTTATTATAGCTGTTACATAGATCACAGTATCACATATAGCAAGTATGTACTTCACAACTGAAGAGCAATCCTCAAGTAGACTCCCACTAATTGATGGAACAAACTATAGTTATTGGAAGACACGAATGAGCTTCTACCTGAAGTCTCTAGATTTTGACTTATGGTCAATGACTACAAAAAGCCGACTATCACTTCTATTCTCACGTCCTCTATAATCAACAAGCCTTATTATGGTTACACGGAGGAAGAGAAGAAGTTAGCTAGCCTTGATGCAAAAGCTATACATATCATTTATTGTGCTGTAGACATAAATGTATTCAATCTTATTACTACTTGTACAACATCTCATAAAATTTGGAAAGTTCTTGAAGCTACTTATGAGTGTAGGTATGAAAGCAAAGCTAGCAACTCCAGATAGATGGATAGTCTTCATAATGATGCAAATATATATATGATGGAATTGGGATTTAAGGTACAACATAATCCCTTATACGAAGAAGAGCTTGTATGTGACAATTGCATGAAGATAGGCCACATCCAAGAAGATTGTACTACTGCTAGAAAGGAGAGTCACTATGAACAATCAAATGAAGGTAGATCATCGTCTCACAAGTACACTAGCACGAGCATATGGTGTGAAAACAAAGCAACAGATTCTGAAGAAGAAGAGAGACCTCATCAAGCTGTAAATTTATGCTCAATTGCATTATCTAACGAGGTACAAAATAATTCTTTTTATGAAGAGAGTGAATTTTCTCATGATGACTTATCTGATGCTTTCAGTGATCTGTTAGAAGAAAACAAGAAAGTATTAGTATAAGCAAGCTAGAAAGGATATTCTATCCTATAAGCGAAAGAATGAAAAGCTTACTTGCTTATTGAATAATGCTAGAGACACTTCTTCTTTTGATAATTCTACCAAGATTTCTACACTTGAGTTTAGATTGCATGAGGCACTTGATTGCATTGAGAAAAGCACTCAAGAAAATGCTAAACTTAAGGAGGAATTAGAATCAGAAAAGAAGAAGTATTCTATTGTTTCATGTAGAATTGATGCTCTTAATGCTAAATATGATGAGATCTGTGCTACCTCTAAAATGTTAGAGATTAGACTGGGAAAATAGGTATTACAATCTACGACTCAGTCTAACACAAGATACGTAGCACATCACAAAGTTACATACGTCAGATCTTTTATAAAAGAAGCAAGCAAAGCTAAAGCTTCACACAACCATGCTTTCTATTACAAGTATTTACGCACATCATGTCACCCCACTGCACGTTCTCATACTGCTGCACATAGCACTAATATTAATATTTTCTATCATTATTGTGGTATGAATGGATATGTTTCTAATCATTGTCAGATTAGAAAACTTGTTGATATGAACTTGTGCAAATGGGTTCCCAAAGCTAACAAATGTGGATCCAAGTATTGGATACCAAAGTCTTCACCTAATTTTGTAGGTGAAACTTCTCATATCAAATAGAACCATGGAACATGTTGGTGATTGCAAAGCTATAAAGGTCATCTTCCATGCAATTGCACCAACAGAAGTGTGGTCACTAGAACCACTTCGGTAATATGCTTTCTAAATAGTTCTTAAAATCTAGCATGTTCTTTTTGATGTCTTGCTACTAGCTCTTATTTATATCTTTTTAAGTGTTTATTATTTGAATCAATGTGAGGTATAATCTTAGCATGACTATTGTCTAACTTAAATGTTTAGTTCACACTAAATTGTCTTTCACTCACTTTCCATTAGTGCGACACATTTATCCATATATTCTCTTTACTCTTAATCTTTATTCTTGAAGCATGCATAGGAGCTTTTTTTTGGTGAATATGTTTTTGACTCTTCGTCTTTAATATTTTTTTCTTACCGATTTGTCTTTAACATGTCATATTTACTTTAATTGATATTTTGTAAGTGTGTATGTTTAGCATGAGTCTTCTATTTACTTGAAAAGTATATACATATATTTTTATGTTAACCTTGTGCTTGCATAATATACTTCACTATTGATTCTTATATTTTATTTTGATTAACTTCTTATGAATCAATTACATCTTTGTCTGATAAAGTTTACTTATGCATGTTTCTGATCTTGTGATAATTTTTTTATGCTTGTTAATGATACATGAATAATTCATTGTCATTCATATATTGCTGATATGTTTCTTATATTTTTGTATAAATATCTTTATGGGGATATATGAGTTAAGTTCAAGTTATATATTATATTATTTTGAAAAGTAGTTTCAAATTTGTACTTATCTCATACTTCAGCTATTGATTACTTTGAACAATTTTTTTTGTTCTTCTCTTTATTAGCTTATTCCTCAAAGCCTCTTTAATAATGTTTTTTTTGATTTTTTTGGTTGACATTTTGGATACATGATATTTTTCGTATCTAGATCTTGATAAACCATTCTTCGGGTATTTACTTCTTTTATATTTAGGGATTTTGGATTTCGATGTTGTTCGATGATACTGCATGTATTCCGTTGAATCTAAGTACTTAAGAGTAGAGGTCATTTTGGGAATAAGCCTAAAGGGTCCATCTGTCATACAGGTAGCCTGAAGCGAGACGGTGTACTAGTCTTCTGACTACTGCTAGCTGGGAACCGGCCCCTACAGCTAACCCGAAGTGATCAATATATTATAGACTTAAGATTTATTAAGGTCTACTTGCAACTATCGTCTAGTTCTGGATCCAAGGTACTGAACCCAGTCCCCCAGGTTCCAAAATACATCAACGTATCTAGGTCCTACATTTTGATTTATAAATGCTTTATATTTTATTGTTACCCAATGATTTTATAGCACATATGGATAAATGTAATTCATACATCTTATACCGTATGATACATTGTTCTAAGATTTCTTTTAAAAGTCCTTAGAATATAATTTATTCCATATTGTACTAATTTTTCTTAAATCATTGGTTACTAAAGAAGAGATTTGTTTTGGGTACAAGCCTACAAACGGTCTGTCTGTCACCACGGCTACGGCTAAAGCGAAACGGTACTTAAGTGTTCCACTGTGAACCTCCGTTAGCTGGGACAGTACCCCTACAACTAACCCAAGATTGATCAACGCTTTATAAACTAAAGATTTATTGAGATCTAGTTGTTATCTGATGGATTTTAGATTTTAACCTTGATGGAAAATATTATTTTTACAAAAGGTAACATACATTGATCTTCCATAGGTTAATGTTTGTCATCTTTTGATATATTCTTTTCTGTCACACTTTTCGATATTCAGACTTAATGATTTTGTGACTACTCAGTGAATATTATGGTCTTGTGGTTTCGTCTTTAACTTGTGTAAGATTCAATGATTTTGAGCTTTATATTATTATCTTCTAATTCAAGTTACTTACTGTCTACAATAGTAATTCTTTGCGGGAGAGAAGACATGCAAATTGAATCTCTCTCAAAGCGTTTCTTTTCTTTAACCTTACGGTTGTTAGGTGAACACCGTACAACGGCTTTAAAAGGGAAGAAATAAAATTTGATAAGAAGACCTAACATTTTTGACTTAGTTTTCTACTTCTGGAAATATGTCTCTGAAATTCTTAAATTTTATCTATACTATTATTTTTGGATATAACCATGTAAAGGTGGAGCAGTTAATTGTTTCAAATCAGTTATCCCCTTGACATGCCATATATTTTTCTTTGGACATTTATCTAGTTATGTTTATTTGTTCAAATGAATTTATTTATGATTTATGGATTCTTTTATTAAAATTGTTTTTGTGATTCGAATCGCCAACTTTCAGTCTGAGGACTAAATGGACGCATTCGAACATTTATTAAGACAGTTTTTCGTAATAAATTACACATTTTTCAAAAAAAAATTGATTTCTTTTTTATTTATTGAATCTGCTCGTACTCAAATGTTATTATTAAAGACAGTTTTCAAAATCTTTTAATGTCTTGAAATATTTCTTTTATATATATATTAGTGACATATTTTGTTTGTTCATCTTTAAGCATTTATTCATTGGATATTTCTCTTATTTGCCCAAAAATGATATTTGTTTTTGGAACTTTATATACATTTGATCAAAGAAAAGAAAGATCCATATCTTGGATACTCCTTAGATTTTTTTTATTATTTATTTTATCTATTTTTGTATATAAATTACTTCAGAACTAGACACGCATATTTTAAGGGGGAGCAAATTAATTGTTTCAATTCTTTTATGCCCTTAATATGTGGTATAGCTAGTTCATCATGGGCATATATTCTTTTACCTAATATATCTTGTTGAGTTGTTCGTGATATTTGGATTTGTATTGGATGAAAGAATATATGATTATTATTATTTATTTATTTTTAATTCCCTCATTTTTTTAGATACTAAAATTTATCTTGGCAAATATATTTAATCATCCTTATTTGATTATTCCTTGAGTTTAAATTAATTTTGGCATTTCTTGTTGAGATTTTATCTCAAAGTTCATGATTATCTATATTTAGACTGATCATACTTTGTGGGGGAGCATTCAAGTCGATTGGATTTCTTATTCTCAAGTATTTTGTCTTCATTACCTTCATGTTTATCTAATGGATATACATATATCATGCTAAGGTAATTGAATTCAAATGCGTGAACTTTGGTATAGATTTTGAATAGAATCTAGTATATTTATTTTGATTTCTTTTTCAATGATTATAATCTTTATGGAATTGATTCACTAATTTGTATGGGAAAATTGTGAATCATAATTTTTTTTTTTGTAATCATTGTTAAAAGTCTTATTATATTCTTGATTTTTTTTGGTATATACTAGATCTATGAATTTCTCATGAATTATTTATGACCAATAATAGGATTCTACGTTATTGATATCTACCTATTAAAATCAATTTCAAAACTACAGTTTTATTTATTCATCATATTGTGTTTTGAATGTCATTTTTGGATTTCTAGTTGGTAAACTATGTATTGCTTGATTTCAGTTTTCTTTGTTAAACGTTCAACCAACTGTATTGTGTTTTGATACATTTTTATTCTTTAGTCATGCAATTTTCTTAAACTTGTTGTTATACTGTTCTCCTAATCCTTGATCGTGATTATTTTTGCTTTTCTCCTTTACTTATGCTTGGGTTCACTTTAGCTCTAATTACGGGGGAGCTTATTTTTCATCATGTCAAAGGGGGAGAAATAAGTTTAAGTTAGCTCTAATTCTAGTATTATGTGTTTATTAGTGATACATGCATCAATTGTATATATCTTAAACTTAACCGATTTGCCATAAGCAAAAAGGGAGAGATTGTTAGCCCAATAATTATATCATATTTTTGAATATGGCTAATCAATTAAGTTTACCATAATGACATCACTAATATTCATGTAATCACTATCATGTTGCTACTTAAACATAGCATTGTCCTATATGTTCTCTATATCAATATTGCTATGCGTGTATCATATTGGCTTGTTTGTCTAACATGTACATGTAGACATGCAATAAGCATGATCAGGTTTTGTCAAACCAGGACATATGCAATGGAGAATTATTGATGGGCCAAAGACGGCGTTATAGAAGAAGATTTCTATTAACCGCCTAACGACCTATCCGGGGCCTCGTCATCGGGGGTTTTGCTGCCCAGTCAATGGACAGGGGTCGAGGGGGCAGTGCCACCCTTGCGGGTTCGGGGGCGAAGGCACCAAAAGGTATTCAGATTTCCAGATCTGTTTATCTTTGGGCGACCGCCGTCAAGGAAAAAGGCGTCTTCAAATTTGCTCAAATTTCAGATGAAAGACGTCAACAAAGGGCTCTTGGTTTCCTATTTTATAAATGTATTTTTTATATTTATTGTCTAGTAATACGATGTAAACGGCATCGTACTGGCAAATAGGCTACCCAAGAAATATTTTCAAAATACCTTTTTATTTTGAAAACAAGCCAACTTACAAAAGCCCAAACTACTTTCTAACTGCTTGATCTTTTCAGAAAGCACAAAACCAATTTGCAAAAACCCTGACAGAACTCCAACAGAATTCGGCCTGAGTTTGGCCCAAATTCGGCCAGAGTTCGGTTAGTGAACGTTGCTTTATGAACTTAGTCTTCCTGCAGTTACGGATCCCAACGAGATTTTCTCATAGAGTTCTGCCCGAATTCTGTTAGAATTCTGCCTTTGAAAAAACTATAAATATAGAAGGATTTCGATCATTTCAATACACATATCTCTTCTCTATAAGCGTACTACTTCTTCCAAAGTGTTCTGAGCTATTCATTTTCAAATCCCAAGCCAGTTACAATCCTCTAGTCGATTTGCCAGTGCGGTACGGTCTAGAAGTTTCAGAGCGATTGTAATCAGAGGCTTGATTGAAGATAGACACTTCATAATTGATGTTGGTCGAGTACTTCGGATCAAAGCTCGCGTTGTAGAAGTTACAAGAACTTCGGATGAAAACTTGTGGTATTTTCTAATAGTGGATTCAACTGGAAGCTAGAGTTCTTCCGACTAGACTAGTCCTCACAAGAGGGAAACCAGTATACATCCTTGTGTTTGCGTTTGCTCTCTACTCTCTACTTTTTATTTACTTACTTGTGATATATTCTGTGATCTTGCTGCTAATATTTTTTAATTAGCTAATTTTTGCTGCCTACTCTATTCACCCCCCTCTAGAGTATTGCGCTTTACAACTCATTACTACAATTGGTCCTACAATACGGGTTGCTAGCAAAAATTAAGAAAAATAGTTTGAGACTCACAATAATTGGGTCTTTGAAGATAGATAGTCTCCATGGTTGGTGTTTTGTCCAAGGGTAAGACCCTAATCGTTCTCAAAATTAAATGACTAGAAGGTCACAATTTTAGTTTTAGGGTCGAGGGGAGGACAAGTAACTCGATACAAGGTTGTAGTCACATGGCTGGACGATGGTAGCTACACTTGTGTGTACAACTATCATGGCCATGAGGGATACTTTGTATCTATTCATCAAATACGAGCGTTCGTCTTTCCAATCAGTGAAAGGCAAAAGCAATAAAGAGTTCAAGAAAGATGTCATCGAATACAATTACGTAATTCAAAGGCGAATGTATAATTTAAGAGGAATTGTCAATACAGTTATGGATGAGATCCTAGATACCTCGATATCTCAATCCACATTGGATAAACAAATGAAGAACAAACCAAATGCATCAAGGTTGATCAGACCATAATACACTGATTCTGATTAGACAATATGTTAGTAGGCGTCCCAGTATACATATGTCATGAACAAGCTTGATAAAGAATAATCTTGCAAAACTAGGCTATAAATGGTGACATCAATCATGGTAGTGCAAAGTATAAGTACGGGAGCTAACAATGAAAGCAGTTATAAATGGTTGAAGTTCATAAGGACCTAAGTCTTGTACGGTGTTCCTGCTTTATACAGTCTCCTACAGCCTCTTGTATCAGGCTGTGGTGGAGCAATAGAGTATTGGCTACTAAAACTCTGTATTCTAAGTAAATATATCTTTCTACACTAGCATATATTCAGTGCCACCCGGTTACACTTCATTAATGGATTATAAGAGTCCGGGGTGATAGGCCGTGAGGCGTACTACCCAACTTATATCTCAACTAATAGAGTAACTAAGAAATATAACACATATACTCGTATTAGTTATCTTTCTAACCCCCCTATCAAGCACGAAGGAAAAAGATAAGAATTACAGTGGAAGGAATCAAACAGAAGAAAGTCAAGGTAATCGGATGAGAGTTTGAATTGAATTGAATTGAAGGAAGGGGGTCAATTGTGTGGATGAGATACCTAGATTGTAATCCTATCTGCAGGCTCACATCGGTACAGTAACGTAACCGAAGTGATAAACTTGACCTGCATGGGCCTATCACAAAAATATGTAACGCCCCAGTGCCAAAATACTTATGACTAAGTACGTAGACATGCCAGCTGTATACATACGAAGTATACTCCAATGTATGGAACCCCGTATGTATACATAAGCTATAAAATGCAGTAAAACCATGTTAACTAAATCTCATCCACAATAAAGAATAATATTATGATCAACTAAGAATTTGTCATTTGTACATGTAGTAGGACGGAGACAAATCCACTACCAACTATTTTTAATGAAAGAAAATATACAAGAAAATGATCGATAAAAATGGCAAGATGAACCAAGAGCAATCCTCTTCGAAGAAATGGAGAAGATAACGGTCTTAGCTAGAACACCTGCAAAAAGTCACAAAGCACCCACCTGGAGAGATCACCAAGGTCCTTAGAGGGACGTAACAAGATGCATAAAGAACATGCCGCGCATAAACTCTGATATTTAACAAATAAAAGATAGGTACATACTATAGGGTGCCTACCAGTTCTACAGTGATAATGCAGTTAAGAACAAACCTTCAACGCATAGGCACTCTGGCTACAGGTACAGAAAACTCGGTATGGTCCTACCAGGATACCAGGGACCTCAAAGCATAACATTCATCGAATGTCAGAGACCAGCAGGATCAGGAATAGGAAAGTGCATACGTGGTCCATACGTTAAGGAACTGTTCTCCCTACCCAATGCCTAGTAGGGTCATATCCATGACTCATATGACCTCTAGCAACTGCCAAGTCCACTAGCATGCAAATCTATTGGCAGTTGCTCCTATTCGTCGCATGCCTCATACGTATCGGCGGCCACCGACTATGCGAGTACGTGTCCTACATGTAATTCATGTCACGTGGCAAAGCATGTGTTAAGGCCTATGAGATATACCAATACCTCATCATCAAAGAGGTGTTCGCTAGGCTAAGTCAATGCGAGAGAATAAAACAAAAGCAAGTAAAACGACCGATAGAGTCGTTTGTACCCAAGTGTGACTCGGACGCGATGATATAATATAACAACCAGTAAGTAATGCTGAATATAAATAACTAAAAATAAGAATAAGTAAATTACAGAGTAAGGTGGCAAGGTATCTTGCATGGCAGTACGGGTATATCAGCTCCAAGCAATCAATCACGTTAGCAATAAATCTCAAAATCCATGAACGGCTTCTGCAAACCCCCTAAATTTCTACTACGATTTTTTTAAAAAATATTTTTGTATTTATTTTGTGCTTCGTATCTGCACGTCGCATACAAGTTTGCATTGTCATATTTACGTAGCGTGCGGGAATTTGCGTTTCGTATTTGCTCGACGAGTACGAATATGTGCGAGCGTACATATTTGTTTTGAAAAAACATTTTTCTATTTTTTATAATTTTATATATATACATAATAATTATTTTAGCTATCGTACCAAAATTTCCAAGTTTATGATTTATTTATGAAAAGCTTTTCATTTATACAGTTATAGTAATAAATAATATTCTTATAAAATGGTATAATAGAAAAGTATATTTATGTAAAAATTATTTGTGCATACATACATATTTCGTGTATTATTTATTAGTTATTTTAAATAATAATATAATTTTTGAAATTATTATTATTAGTATTTTGGAAAATATATTTTAAAGTTTTTGTGGCAATTTAAATCTTGATTGATTTTATGGATTGATTTAAAATTTGAAATTTGATTTATCTTGGCTGATTTTTAAACTGAAAGATAGAATGTAATTATATTTACATTGATTTAGATTTGGATTTAAAATTTTTGAATGGATTTAATTTAATAATTGAATTATCTAATTGGGTTTAAATAAATCATAATCCTTATCCAACTGGGAATTCCTACCTCCTATATAAGGAGAGGTACTCCTCCAATTTCCATACCACAATCTCATCATGCATCGTGTCTGTGACAACCAAATCTTATTCCAGTTATTTACAATCATCCATCTCGTATCGAGACACACCCCCAACACGACACACCCGATACCGTCGAACAATCCTAAACCTACCCATATCCACCACCATGGGCGACCGCTGCCACCATCCCGACCACCCCACTACTTCAGCCCCTTCATCATCGCCATCATATCCGCAACAACCGATGACCACCACGTGGCCGTCAACACCCCCTGTGCTACCGCTGTACATCCATCTGATCCGGCGACCCAAATCTCCGGAACCACCACACCAGAACACCACCGCCACCATCGCCACACCAACATCCGCTACCACCAACACCACGTCCCTGCCACGGCCATCCTCGGCCGCAGCCACAGCCTAAAATCCATAACCCTACCACCCTCGTCGATGAAAAGAAGAAGGGAAGGGAGAAGAACCCGAACCTCCGCCGAGCCGACCACTGGATCCAGCCATGGGCCCACCACGGCGCCTCCGCCCTTTCGAGTCCACCTCCTTCTGCCGTTTCCCTGCACCTTGTCGATCCTTTCGCCGGAGCGGCGTGCCTCCAAACCACGCTCGGCCTCGGGACCACCGGCGTCCACTCCAGCCAAACGCCGTCCGGCACAGCACCGAAGCCGAACGTCGGAACCCCTTCAGTAAGCCACTACTCTCTGACGAGATTTCCTCTGCTGCCGACGCCGTGCGCCCATCCGGCGAACTTCCACCGAAAGAACGAATGTCGTCGGCGCCCAACGCGAGCGCCGCCCACGGGTGCACGTCCCACCGCTTGTGGCGGCAGCCGCAGAAGCCTGCACCCTCCCCGCTCGGGCCACCACCGTCGCCGGCGTCGAGCCTTACACAGATCCGTCGTCGCGCCAAGCCCTCGTCCTCCGCGTCCAGCCTTGGTCTCCGCACCAGGCGCGTCGCCCAAAACTCGGTACCGACCATTTCTCTGCAAGCCGATGTGCCCTCTGCCTACCACTTTACCGACCTCCGCCGCGCTTCACCGCCGACGAGCCGACGGTGAGTTTCCCTTCTCTTACTCTTCCCATCTCTCTCGATTTCTCACACTCTCTCCACACCTTTTTTCTTTTAAGAGTGAAGCAAGCAGATGTGGATAAGTATTAATATCATTATTATTATTATTATTATTATTATTATTATTATTATTATTATTATTATTATTATATTATATTATATGATTACTGTTATTATTATTATCATTATATTATATTATATGATTATTGTATTATTATTATTATTATTATTTGATAAGTAGTATAAATATTGTCTAGCTAATTTCAAGCAAATTTTAAATACTATTATCGATTAGGTGTATATATATATATTTGACAAGTTTTGGTCTAAATGATTTAGTACTATTTTCAAATATTATCTAAAATATATTTCTACCCTAAAAGTATTTTGACTAATAAGATATAATTTCCACATTATTATACAAGTATTTCCTAAAAATTATCTTTACCAGTAAAATATATTTTTAAGTATTATAAGTATTTTCTAAAAATTTGTATAAATACTTCTCTCCGCAAAAATCATACTATCTGTCAATCCTGATCATGACTGACCATATTCCTATTTCCCGCGAATTCGGACCTCTTCACCTCGACCCCGGCTATTGGACAAAACTGGACTTGTCGGATCATTGCACCACACCAGGCGTCACTACCAGGCAAGATACCTTGCCATTATACTGTTTATTTCAGTTTGCATTTTATTACATATCACTGTTCATTTATTTCCAGTTCTTACCATTTTTGATTTACTGTCTGCTTAGTGATATTAGCTGTACTTTGTTGTTATCCTTTGATTGCATATGGACTTAGAGTTAAGAGACTACCTGTTTGTAGTATATTGCATATACCTTGACACAGTTGTACCATGAGGATGTGTGAGATGAGTAGCATGTAGAGGTTCTTGCGTGTGGGCTGATCCCCCATGTGCATGCATTAGGGCTAACTGCTAATAGAGACATGTTATGAGACTTAGTAGTTAGTAGAGGTATATGGTCGTGGATGCGACTTAAATAAGAGCATCGGGTGGGGAGAACAATACCTGACGTATATGGGCTTCGATTGCACTTCTCTTGTAACCCGAAAGCTTCGCTGGAGATACGGGTATGTTTAGCCTCTCAGGTTGGCCACTGTCATTTTTCAACGTCATGCGCTTAGGTCACTGGTGCCCAAGCGGGGACCATACCAGATCGCATTTACAGCCAGGGCTCATGAGTCGAAGGATTATTTCTCAACTGCATGTTCACTTTAGTACGGTTAGGTTGCCTTATTTATGTCTTATCACTTTCTTTGATAGTGGCATATTTTATATTCAGTATTTATATGGCATGTTTATGGTATCTTGTTACGTCCCTCTGAGGACCTGGTTATCTCGCCAGGTGTGTGCTCTTGTCTTTCGCAGGTGTTCTAGCCGTGGCCATGAACATCGCTATTCTATGAGGATGATTGTACTTTGATCGTCTTCGCTTCTCTTACCAAACTTTCTTTTGTTATGTATTTTTTCAAAGTTGGTAGTGTATTTGTCTTCGCCCAACTACATGTACCAAATGACAATTCATAGTTGATTATATGACATCTTTTATTCTTTCATTTTGTGGATGAGATTAGTTAGCCTTGGTTTTACTGCATTTACGGCTTATGTATACATACGAGGATTCCGTATATTGGAGCGTACTTCGTACGTATACAGCTGGCATGGATACGTACCTAGTTCTAAGTATTTTGGGACTGGGGTGTTACAGCTTCGGATGCTGAAACAAACATCAAGAACGTTTCCGGTGTAAAAGATATATATCTACAAAACGCCTGCCTAAAGGTCTAATTCTACAACAGGGGCAAAATCATAATTTTGGGTCAAAACGATGTCCGTCGTTGGACCTGTTTTGCACCGAAATGTGTGCCAGTACCTATGGTCTCTAAAGTCGTCAAACACTATGTCTACGGGTCCGGTTTGAGGAGACGGTTCCAACCGTATAACCAAAGTTAGATTTCGACGGGTCGTGTACAATTTCGTCCGTTGGATCGGGTCGCGGGCCCGCATAATAGGCGTTCTGACCGACCTTCTCAGAATCGGACCAAACTTGGCACACAGGACCATAAAAAAGATACGGTCATGATGGCACAAGTTTCGTCTCGATTTGACGAACGTGCACAAAGTAATTAGAAAATTGTAAAGAGGCCGATACGGTAAATTTTGATGGATACCCATCAAATTCGTCGCGCAAACGCAACCAATTTGATTTCCGTCAAAGCCCACACGTTTGCGAAGTCAATACGCACCTTTTGATGCTTTCAGTTTGCGACCACGTCGCCCGGTTTAGCGGGATGCACGTCGTATAGGTGGAATTTCTAAATTTTACTGTTTTCGAAAACTTATTTTTTTTGTTGATTTAGAAATCATTTTTCTCAATGCATAGTTGACAAAACTGGATTCTACAAAATAGGTCCTGGAGACCTATAGGTTGTCTATGAGTGTCTTCATTTAGTTTAGGAAAACTTTTATTCATCAGAACAAAATCTGGTTTCTAAAACAGAGGTTTGAGTTCAAAAATATTCTGTTTAACAAGAATTTTTGTCGATTATATTGTTATTGATTTAAATCCATCTAAAGGGAGTTGGAGAGGGTTAAGTAAGGAGCGTACCCGAGAAATCGGTTCGTAAATCGGTTGAAAAATGAGGATGAAAACCCCTCCCAAGGTTGTGGTCGGACTCAGTGTTACTGCTGTGGGTTGCAACCTCATTGCTGCGGCGGCTCGGCCTTGTACGGCTGCACACGGCGGAGGCGACAGCCTGGGTCGTCGGGGCGGCATAGAGGTGACCGGGGCGACATAGAGGTGACCGGGGCTGGGGTTTTAAGATTTAGGGTTTGGGGATTCCCTCCCCCCTCTCTCTCGTTTCTCACATAGGGAAGAGGGGGTTCGGGTTCAGCCGCAGCTTGTTCCCGCAAGGGAAATGGAACAATGCCTGTAGGCTCTGTTGTTAATTTTTTTTTCTTTTCCTTTTTCTTTTATACTTATCTAACTATATATAATGGTATATATATACTCAATAATCCAAATTAACTCCTAAAAATTTCTAAAACCATTTAACCAGAAATCTAACAACAATAACCTATATATATTTATATATTTTTTGTATTAAATTCTTTATGCATCATGAAAAATACTATCCATCTAAAATAATTAGAAAATATTAAAGTTCTAATCTCAAATAAAATTTGAGAATTACCTTAAGGAAAGATATATATATTTCAAATAGCTAGGAATTATTATATTTTTTTTCCATATTCTATATCATACATAAAATGTTTACCATATTTAAATTCTAATTTAGAAATAAACTTAGTAACTATTTATTAGTTCTCATTGTCTATAATTAATAATAAAATTGGAAATAATTAATCAATAATTAAGAGATTTTGAGGGGGTTTACAAATACAACAATCATGAAAAGATACGAAACGTATTTCGCAGATTGACCAAGAACTGGAATCCTTAAGCAACGATTATAATTAAAGGGAACGATCTCACAACCATGACTCTCGAGACACTTATGGGAAAGCTTATGACACATGAGCTGGACCTTAAGGAATTTGAAGAGCCAGCACCGAAGGGGAAGACTATCATATTTAAAGCACATCATAAGATGGCTTCCAATGACGAAATTGAGAATGACAGTTCAGATAATGAACAAATGGCCCTTATGACGAAGAACTTCAGAAGATTTCTAAAGTATGAGAAATCAATCAAAAAGAAAAAAATTCCAGAGATGGTGAAGAACCATTATGCTATAGCTGTAAGAAGACAGGTCATATCTAGAAAGACTATCCTGTTGTAAGGAAGAAAAGCAGATATGATCAATCAAGCAAGAGAAGGACCTCAACCAGGAATTATGCCAATACCAGCATCTGGTGCAAATGTGAGGTAAGTGATTCTGAAGAAGAAGAAAGACCTCGCAACATAGCAAATCTATGCTTCATGGCTATAGATGCAAAGGTAACTACAAATCCTTTATATGACGAATTTACTTTTAAAGATTTATCTGATGCCTTAGTGATCTACTATAAGATCAAAAAAAGATGATGAATATGTATAGATGTACTAAGAAAGAGCTGAAAGCAGTACACTATGAGTTTACTAAATAAGCTAAAATACTAGAAGATATTAGAGACAAAACTTCTTCTAGTAACACGGGATGAGATTTCTTCTTTAAAATTGAGATTACATGACACTCTTGAGGAGCTTGAGAAAGCAAATCAAGACAATGTAAAACTCAAGGATCTCTATGAATTAGAGAAAAAAAGTATAATACTGTTGCTCAGAGAATAGATGCACTTACGGCCAAGTATAATCAAGCTTGTTATATTTCTAAAAAGTTAAAGATTAAACTGGGTAAACAGGTTGTCAAACTGTGACTCAAGTGAACACGAATCACATGGCTAAACACAATCATAGCACATCCAATACCACTAGAACCTCTAGAAGTCATGCATTCATGTATAAATTTTCTCATAAGAAGTAACACTCCTTTTTAAAAACTCAAATACATGATCTTTGAACATTACCTAGTACAAATACTTCTGCTACATGTCACTATTATGGTGTAAGAGGACATGTGTCACATCAGTGTAAAATTAGGATGTTAGTAGATATGCATATATATGTTTGGGTTCCTAAAACTAACACATCCGAACCCTCAAGAAAGTGGATACCGAAGGTTACATCTTCAACTTGTGTTGTAGGTGGACATATCTTCTCTCACTAGAAGCAAATGGAATTTCGATAGTAGTTGCTCCAGCTATATGACATGTGATAATACTTTGTTGGCAACTCTATCGATGAAGAAAGAAGGCTATGTCTCCTTTAAAAACAACTTAAAAGAACATATAATTGGTAATGGCGACATAGGTACTTCTCCCTCTCCTATTATTAAATATGTTTGCTTAGTAACATAATTAAAACTTAACCTTCTGAGTATAAGTCAATTGACCAATCATGGTTATGGAATTAATTTTGTTAAAGATAAATGCTTTATTTATGACAACTTCTGGAATAATCTCTTTTGAAGTATTAAGAGAGGACAATATATATGTTTTATATCTATCAGAAAATACTAATAGTACAGGAAAGTGTCTATACACATCTCAAGATGAAAGCTGGTATGGTATATGCGTCTTGGACATGCTAACATGGACACTATTGTAAGATTGTCCACAAAGAAATTGGTAAGAGGCTTACCTGATATTAATTTCAAGATATGGTCTGTGCCGAGTGTGAAAAGAACAAGGCTTCCAAATCATCTTTCAAATCAATAAACACTATATGTACCACTAGACCACTTCAACTGTTACATATGAACTTATTTGGACTAAGTAGAGTTGCCAGTCTTGACGGTGAGCTTTATGCTTTTGTAATAGTTGACGACTATTCAAGATATACTTGGGTCTTATTTTTTTGCAAATAAAAATGAGGCCTTTGATGAGTTTGTTTCTTTTTGTAAAAAGGTTTAAATGAGAAAGGATTCATGATTACTCGTATTCGAAGTGATCATGGTAGAAAATTTAATAACCATGATTTTAAAATTTTTTGTGATTCAAATAGTTTATCTTATGAATTCTCTTGCCTCATAACTCCTCAACAGAATGGCATTGTAGAGAGGAAGAATAGAATTATTGGCAATATAGCCAGAGTTATGCTTAACCAGCATAATCTTCTGAAGTATTTTTAAGCAGAAACTGTTTATACATCATGCCATGTATTAAATAGAGTTCTTATTAGATTGGTTTCGAAAAAGTCTTCCTATGAATTATGGTTTAATAGAACTTCTAATATCAGCTATTTAAAGTTTTTGGATACAGATGCTTTATTTTAAATACTAAAGACAATTTAAGCAAATTTGATAAGAAAGCTGATGAAGGAATATTTTTCGGATATACTATAAAGAGCAAAGGATACAAAGTATTCAACAAAAGATCACTAGTAGTTGAAGGATCAATAAACGTTACTTTCGACGAGTTCAATAGTCAATATGACAACAACAGTGATAATGAAGATGATAGAATCCCCTCAAGCAAAATATGCGAAGATACACCAACCACATACCTGGAAAATTTGCCGAAGAGATTACGATTTACCACAAACCATCCAAAAGAACTGGTAATGTGTGATGTATCTAAAGGTGCAAGTACTCACTCAAGAACTAGAGATATCATTACTAATGTAGCTTTTATTTCTATGATAGGACCCAAGAATGTTGAAGAAGCTTTTGATGATGAATTTTAGGTTTTTGCAATACAAGAGAAACTTAACCAATTTGAATTGAATCTAGTTTGGGAATTTGTTTCCAGACCTAGTGATCACCCAGTCATTGGTACTAAATGGGTTTTTCGAAATAAGTTACATGAGAATGGTATGGTCACACGCAACAAAGCACGTCTAGTAGCTCATGGCTATAATAAAAAAGAAGACATTGACTATGATGAGACATATGCTCCAGTTGCTAGACTATAATCCATTCGAATATTATGTTCTTTTGTTAGTTTTTATGGTTTTAAACTTTTCAAATGGGCTTTTCTAAATGGTTTTATAAAAGAAAAGTTTTTGTTAAACAACCTCCTGCATTTGAAGATTTTAAAAGACCAGATAACGTATTCAAGCTTCGTAAGGCTCTCTACGGACTCAAACAAGCACCTCGTGCATGGTATGAGAGCCCTAGTTCCTTCTTACTTGAATACGTTTTTTAAAGGAAAGGTTGATACTACTATTTCTATTGATAAGCATATTTTATTAGTGCAGATCTATGTAGATGATATTATTTTTGGATCAACAAATAAGATGCTTTATAACGAGTTTGCTAAGTGTATGCAGAGTGAATTTGAAATGAGCATAATGGGAGAATTGACCATCTTCCTCAGACTACAAATCAAATAAAATTCACAAGGATTTTCATCAGTCAAGCCAAATATAATAAAGACCTGCTGAAGAAGTTTGATATGGACAATGTCAAACCAATCAGAACTCATATGTCAACATCTACAAAGATTGATATGGATGAAAGTGGTAAACCAACTGAAGTGCGTAAGTACAGAGGTATGATTGGTAGTTTACTCTATTAACTGCTAGTCATCCAGATATTATATTTTCAGTATGCCTATATGTAACGCCCAGTCCCAAAATACGTAGGACTAGGTACGAAGACATGCCAGCCGTATAATAATATACGTAAGTTGTAAAATACAGTAAACCATGACAACTAATCTCATCCACAAAGAAGAGAATAAATATCTCATAAAACCAATCTTTGAATTTGTTATTTTGGTATAAAACGTTGGGCGGAGACAAATTTACTACCAACCATTTAAATAAGAAGAATATATACACGAAAAGAATTTATAAAAGTAACAAAGGACAATCCAAGAGCAATCCTCCTCGATAGAAAAGGGAAGACCACGATCTCGGCTAGAGCACCTATGAGAAGTCATAAAAACACACACCTGGAGAAATCACCAGGTTCTCAGAGGGACGTAATAAGATACAGGAAGAACATGCCATATAAACTGAATATAAAATATGTCACAATCACAAGCAAAAATAAATATCCCAAATCATAACACGTCCCAATATTCCATCATGGAAATAGTGGACTACCCCTATAAAAAAACAATGACGAAGGGTAGCGTACTATTCCGTGATGTGATATTGACCTATGCTACTATTGGAACGGGGGTGACATGACATAGACTAAGGTCACCTAACCATTCTACTGTGTTCATACAATTAAAAGCAAACCTTCAACACATGGGCCCTCTGGCTGTAATAGGATTAGTATAGCCCCCCCTCTTTGGGTGCCAGGGACCTCAAAGCATGACATTCCTCGAACATCAGAGGCCAGTAGGATCAGGAACAGGGGGTATGAAGACCGTATCTCCAACGGAGCTTTCGGTAATAAACGGAAGTGCATACTCAGCCCATACACTAAGGAACTGTTCTCTCCATCCTATGCACCTATTAAGTCGTATCCATGACCATGTACCTCTACTAACTAGTAAGTCTTCTAACATGCCTCTATTAGGAGTTAGACCTAACACATGCGTACGGGTGATCAGCCAACACACAAGTACCTTTATATGCTACTCATATCTCATACATATCTCCTGGTACAACTGTGTCAAAGTTATGAAATATATACTGACAAGGTAGTCACTTAAATCTAGGTCCATATGCAAAGTTTAAAGGCAAGAATGAAAATACGACTAGCAGTTGC